>JASANV010001522.1:0-103858 GCA_030849715.1 Trypanosoma mega | reverse complement strand
TGTCGCGTTGTGTGTGGCAACGATGTGTATTGGACAAAAGATGGGGGGGGGAGAGAAGGAGGGCACAAAAAAAGAAAAGAAGGGGAAAAAGGTACAATAAAGATTGTAGGAAGCAGAAATGCAGAGAGGCACGCAAAGAGGAGGGGTGCGGACGGCAGAGACGCGCCACTAAAAGGGAACACGCACAGACACAAAGAACATTAAAATGATAATGGTGAGCCATTGGAGCGTGCACGAAGAGGTGCACTGCGTCGAGCATCAGCTCTCGCAGGAAACTCCAAGAGCAGCTATTTGACGTTCAACTCGCCTTTTTTTTTCTCCCATCGGTCGTGAAAAGCTTCTTTTTTCCAATCGGTCGTGAAAAGTTTCATTAGCTTTTTTTACACTTTTCCGTCCGAGGATTTATCCTTATACATACTTTCCTTTTGATAATGATAAGAAAAGAAGAAGTCGACAGCGTCGCTCAATTCTCATGGTTTAACACTTAAGCATACATATATATATATATATATATGTATATATATATAGTATTTTCTTTCTTCTTCACGAAGCTTTCATTCCTTTTTTTTCTTTATTTGTCTTATCCTTTATGTCTCCTTTTTTTTTCTTTTGTTTCTCATTTGCCGCTGTAGGCGTCTCCTGTTTACGCTCCATGTGCGAGGATGAGAGCATGCGCGTTTAGGCACACGCACGTCGTCGCGTCCGCCTTATAGCTTGGCGGCGCGGTCCTTCTTGGCCATGTGCCGCACAAGGTCCACCACACGGTGGGAGTAGCCCCACTCGTTATCGTACCACGACACAATCTTGAAGAAGCGGCGCTCCTTGGGGAGGTTGTTCTGGAGCGTAGCCTTGGAGTCGTAGATGGAGCTGCGGTTGTCGTTGATGAAGTCGGTGCTGACGAGCTCCTCGTCCGTGTAGCCGAGGATGCCCTTCATGTACGTCGCCGACGCGCGCTTGAGGGCGGCGTCGATCTCCTTGATGCTCGTGTCGCGCGTCGTGGTGAAGGTGAGGTCCACCACCGACACGTCCGGCGTCGGCACGCGGAAGGACATGCCGGTCAGCTTGCCCTGCGTGCTCGGGATCACCATGCCGACCGCCTTGGCCGCGCCCGTCGTGCTCGGGATGATGTTCACCGCCGCCGCGCGGCCGCCGCGCCAGTCCTTCACCGACACGCCGTCCACCGTCTTCTGCGTCGCGGTGTAGGAGTGGATCGTCGTCATGAGGCCCGTCTGGACGCCGAAGCCCTCCTTCACCATCACGTGCACGATCGGCGCGAGGCAGTTCGTCGTGCACGACGCGTTCGACACCACGTGGTGCTCCGACGGGTTGTACTCGTTGTGGTTCACGCCCATCACGAGCGTCTTGGCGCCGCCGGACGCCGGCGCGCTGATCACGACCTTCCGCGCGCCGCCCTTCAAGTGGCCCTCCGCCGCCGACTTCAGCGTGAAGAGGCCGGTCGACTCGATCACGTACTCCACGCCAAGCTTCCCCCACGGCAGGTCCGCGGGGTTGCGCTGCGCCTTCACGCACAGGATGCGGTGGCCGTTCACCACCAGCGTGTCGTCCTTCGCGGCAGACGCGTCCGTCTTCGTCGTCGACACGGTGTACTTGAACTTGCCGTGCACCGTGTCGTACTTCATCTGGTACGCGAAGTACTCGGCGTCCGTGTTCATGTCAACAACAGCCACAACGTCGATCTCCGTGCCGAGGAGACCATCCTCGCACAGCGACTGGAACACCATGCGGCCAATGCGGCCGAAGCCGTTGATACCGACCTTGATGGGCATGTCTGCTTGAGTAGTTATTCTTGTGTCTTGATAAGATTCGCTTCCTAGAGCTGGACTTCACACCATGTCGCGTTGTGTGTGGCAACGATGTGTATTGGACAAAAGATGGGGGGGGGAGAAGGAGGGCACAAAAAGAAAAGAAGGGAAAAAAGGTACAATAAAGATTGTAGGAGGCAGAAATGCAGAGAGGCACGCAAAGAGGAGGGGTGCGGACGGCAGAGACGCGCCACTAAAAGGNGATCTCCGTGCCGAGGAGACCATCCTCGCACAGCGACTGGAACACCATGCGACCAATGCGGCCGAAGCCGTTGATACCGACCTTGATGGGCATGTCTGCTTGAGTAGTTATTCTTGTGTCTTGATAAGATTCGCTTCCTAGAGCTGGACTTCACACCATGTCGCGTTGTGTGTGGCAACGATGTGTATTGGACAAAACGTAAGAGAAAGTTTATACAGAGATGGTGTCAGATGTGTGAGGGTGGAAAAGCACAATTACATATTCAATTAATTTTCTGCTTTTATTGTGCGACATATTTTCTAGTATTCTTATTAATTTATGTTTATTCATCTTTGTTGCATACACACATAAATATATATATTCGTTTCTTTTTTCTTTTCTTTTTTTTTGCTTCATTGTTCACTCAAGTAAACTACAATGAAATTTTTTTAAACTACTTTTTTTTTCGTTTTGTTGGTGTTTTTTTGTTTGCCCTTTTTCTTTCATGCTCTTGTGCTTTCGTCAAAGAGAATCTGATCTCTCAATCAGCATTTGTGCGCGTGTATGTCATGAGAGCGTCGAGGCCACTATACTCAACCTCCGCAGGAGCGGCGACTGCTGCTGCGCGCCACAACGTATTGATTGCAGGCCATTGTTCTTTATTTTTCGAATCATCTTTTTCCTCTAAAGAACTTCTTTTTACTACACTTTTGTGAGCCCTATGCGTTGTACCATTGCTGCATGATGAGGATGCTTTTGCCTGGCTAGATATGCTGTTCGCGTTCCTGTTTGGCCTACGGTGAGAAAGGTCAGAGTTATTGGAAAAGTGTCGAAGCATGGTGTCGTTCATCAGCGTTTTGTGCACGATGATCGTTTGCAATGTCGGCATTGTTTCCAGCAGCCGTAGAAGATACCTCCCCGTCTTGTTAGAGAGAGGGTTATTCGAAAAGTCAATGGTTGTAAGATTATGGCAATGTTCTGCTAATGTTTCACATAGTTGTATTGCACTATCATCGGTGAGGTAATTTTGAGAAAGGTTGAGTACGCGAAGACTGGAGCAATGTCGCAAAATTGCGTTTGCAAGCGGCGCAATGTCATTTCTACCAAGTGTGCTAAGTGAGAAATCGAGTTTTCGTAGTGCTGTGAGGCCCTCTACAGAATCAGGCAATTCTTTCATGAGCTGCGAATTGATTCGGCATCCTATCACTGTACATAGTTGTGCATACTGCAACTTTGGGGGAGGCGAAATCATACTTTCTCTTTAGTTTCCGCTAAAAAAGAAGAATAGGAAAGAGGGGGAAAAAAGTATGCATTTATGTATGTATTTATTTATATGTAAATGAATCTGCAATATATATATATATATATATATATGCATTCATCGCGATTGAAAGAAATCGATGGAGAGATGAAAGTGCAGATAAAACAGTTTTCATTGCTTGTTCACTAGACAACCTTTTTGGTGTGTGTCATTTCCAACGCAATTCAATTTTGGTAAATTTCGTACTGATGCACTTTCATTATTTTGGATTCAATTTGTCTACCGCATGCGTTATATCGCGTAACCAAAGAATGACATCCATTTCATTGTCAGACAAAGCCACAAGACGTCGCGGTGTTTCACCACAGCACCACAATTTGCGCTGCCTTGGAGCGTAACTAACCTCAAAAGAACAACGGTGCATAGTGTCGTTTGCAACACGGCGAACAGAGAGAATACAGTCAAGTGGGATCCGTTCCACGCGCCGTTTTTCATCCTCACTGGAGGAATCTTTGTGTATGACAATTAAGCACCCACTAAGAAGAATAAGTTTCCCGCGACTCTCTTTTTTTCCATGCAACAACGTCGCATCACCTTCACTAATAAAGCGCTCTTGAATATTTGTCACACCAAGGGACTTCTCCAACTCCGAAATCTTTTTTAGCTGCACAAAAGTGGCTCGTGCCGCATCCGCCGCGCTACAAATTCCCTCCATCTCTGTCAGGGATTTCTGTGCGTTTGCCTTTTCCTCCTCTTTGCATCTGTCCATCCACTCCTTTATGCGTGAAACGTAACGTGCAATTCGCTGCACAGGTAAAATCGCAAGTGCCTCAAACGTTGTATTACTATTCTCAGCGAAAACAGCCGCCTCTATCGCGCTGAAATTGAGGTCAAGAAGAGAGTTTGTTAACATGCCTTTGGCCAAAGAGGCGTAACTGTTTTCCCATACAACGGATGAAACCGATGCTTTCGCGCTTAGAGCGAGTTCCATGTTGGAGTTAAAATGAGAAATATAATTTTGGTACGTCGCACGTATCGCTGGCGCCACTCGCAGGAAGATGGAGGGGAAGCTGCAGTCCAAACTACCGCTATTCTCTTTCAAAGCCTTTAAATCGTTGAGAATAGCTCGATGGCACGAGATAATCTCTAATATATCGCCACCAAAGGACGTTAAAAGAGAAGCGTAGTCCAAACACGTCTCACTACTCCCCGAGAATGATGAAAGCTGTACATTATTACTGAGTGGAACAACGTAGGCGGAGAGGAGTACCTCTAAGGATGCAACATAGGAGGCTTCGGAGACAAAAAAATCGTCTGGCAACTCCGACATTGCTCTTGACAATGACTGCACTATTACTGATGGAAAAGACGCAAAAGTACACATATAAGAGTAACATATAAATACATATATATATATATATATATATATATATATATTAAAAAGGCACACATGAGAAAAAAAGAGAGAAGCCAAGAAAGAAAGGAAAAATGTAACTATTAAAAACATTAAACACTTTATGATTCTCTTCAAATGGGTGCAATATATATATATTTATATCTGTATGTATACAGTGACTCAAAAAAGTCCATATTGGTGTATTATTACTATTAGAAGTGGTAATAGTGGGTTTAGCGCCGCTGTACGCTGTTGAATTTTTTACTTTCTTGAAAAACCGCGCACAATCACACATTCATTTCTCTGTTGTTGTCCTTAAATAAGTTCTTCTCTTTTTTTGAAAAAAAGAAATTCGTATTTTTTCTCTTCTTTTTCGTCTCGCTTTCTTTTTCTCCGGTAGCCCAAAGACAAAAAGCACAAAGATTATTTTTAGAAGCTACACAAATCAAGCTCTTTTTCTCAAACACAAATCTCACACCAACGCGTCCACTCACTATACATAGCATAAACCATACATATTTCTTCTCTTTTGCTTATCATGAAGACAAAAGCAAAAAAGAAAAAAAGAATATATTTGTATATATATGCACTTTCAAGATTGCATCAGGAGATTCAAGCATCAAAAAAGAGAGAGAGAGAGAGAGAGAAAATAAGCAAGAGGGAGCAAACAAAGTAAAAAAGAAAAAGAAAGCAGAAAAGGAACATCCGTGTCGTTCCCTCTCCCCCCCTTCCCACACACACACAGCTCATGCAACTAATAATGGTAAATAATAATAATAACATTTACGCTCTCGCTAGATGCTCCCAGGCTTGTTCAAAAGCCTCCATCCCTTTCTTTAGCACAGCTTTCTTGTACGAGAGTTTTTGTGGATAAAAAGCATCACGTAGCCATGTCTTCATGATTTCATGCGTGTAACTTCCCTTGGCGTGATGATACGCCGCATTTTCAAGTATAATCGCCCGGAGAACCATCGATCCATGAACCGTACCAAACTCTTCCGTAACTATGAGAGAATTCTTTCCAAGCAATTCGATCGCGTGAAGGTGTCCAACGGACATGTCGTACCCGCGAGCTGTGCCATCTACTGTCTTCTCAATGTATTGCACAGGCGAACGGAAAACCTTCTTCGCGAGTTTCTCCTCCCTGTCAGAGCTAACAAGCATGGTATCCACACCTTCAGGACCAAGACCTGTGTGAAAATCAATGACAACAGACTCTTCCTCTCCCATTGCGCTATATTTTTTTAAGATTTCACGCAAAGTAGTGATGCTCCGTTGTTCCTCTTTACCTCCAAAAAAGATTCCCTCGGGGTGATGATATTGCCCAGTAACAACGGCACGACTGATGGGCGTGGTTCCAAGTGTTACCAACGACTTCAAAAGTTTAAAAATAAATGCGTAGCGATCAAAAAAGCGAGGAGCCCTGTCAAGCAAAAGGGTGTGACGCACATTCTCATACCCAGCACGATTGGGTTCAAAACTGAGCACCTTCTTCCACTCCTCTTTGGAGAGGTAATTGCGGTTGAGGTCCACATTATTTTCATTAAATCGTCGAAAATGCGCCATACCGTATGGATTGAGGGCATGAATAAAAAGCACAGAGGGTCCATTTTTTCGACTGTTATTCCATTCATGTAACAATTTGAACTGCACAGCACTCCCAGAGTAGCCCTCCACACCATGTGTTCCGGATATGTGAACAAGAAGGCGCTTAGGATTTCCACCGCGCAAAAAAGCTGTATCAATAGTATAATCCATTCCACCCTCCTTGTAGATAGAGTGTGCATTTATCTCCGCTTTTGCGGATTTGGCCGCAGACAGAAATTTTTCGCGAGATGTCAAATAGCTTTGAGAAAAATACACTTCAGGACACGTAGTAGCATTTGTGTAATTTCCCACACACACAGCGTTCTCCTGTAGAGCGACCAAGTCAATAAAAAGGAGCCCCACAACTATCGTCAAAACTGCAGTAAAAATGGCGGCAAAATTGAACATTTCTTTTTATGAAATAATATATTTTATATAAATATATAAACTTAAGTTCTTTTTTATTTTTTGTTGTTGTTGTTTATTTGAAGATAAACCTGACTATTAAAAAAAAAAATTTCAAAAAGCAAAAAAAAAAAAAGCCGATAATACAAATAAAAAATTATTAAAAATACCAGATAATTTATACGAAGCCACGTTTGAAATAGTAAGATCTGGACATCACAAGGGTATCAATAATCTCAATTAATGCAGCAACAAGAACACACACCAAGAAAAAAAATAATAATAATTAATCACGACACAACAAAAGGAGGAACAGCACGCAGTCGTAATGTTATCATCTCTCCGCGCTTCTGTAGTGCATTTGTCTGACGAAGCACTTCTTGCTGAATGAGCTCGACAACGTCGAGAAGGTGTGGCTCCAACACACGGCACATTGGGAGACGCCCACGTAACTTTTCCATAGCTCCAGCAATGGCAGAAATAACGGGGTCCGGTAAAATTTCATATAAACGGTCCAGCGAGGCTCGCACAACGGCGTAGAATGTTGGTCGTACCTGAGGTGAGCCCTCCTGCATGTTACGCAACGCACGCCGGACTTGATGCACCTCCATCAACACCGCCACCTCTGGGTACGCCACAAGAGATGGCTCGGCGGTGCAAACGGCATCAAAGACACACTCACTCGCCCGTGAGTTCACGCACTGCTTTGCCGCATTTGCTAAAAGCGCGAGGAGCGCACGGTGTTCATCCTGAAATGAAGCCACGCTGCTGCTGCTGCCGTCAGTTTTGAAATCCGTCATAACTATCCGCAGCCACAGGTTGACAACGTAGCACAGCCTCAGTAACCAAGAATCCCAACGCACCAAATTGAAAAAAAAAAGGGGAAAAAATATATAAAAAAAAAACATCAATTCAAAAGTAAGAATAAAAACAGCAACAACAACAAAAAAAAAAATGTTCATGTAAAGAATATGTGACGGAATAAAATATTCACATAAATGAAAAAGAAAAATGGAGCACTCCCAACAATTAAGGTGGAAAGAAAAAAAAAAAGATTGGGCAGACTCTTGGCATTGAACTTTTTTTTTTTGTGTGTGTATATACTCAACAAAACGACTCAAAGTTTTCAAAAAAAAAAAAAAAGAGGGTACTTACACACACAAAACAAAAAAAAAAATAATAATAATAATAACAATAAATAGGCTTGAATAGTAAACGGACAAAGTGGCAAACAATAAACTCTACAACACGTACATTACGCACAGACGGGTACCGAAAAGAATAACAAAAAATGAAAATTTAAATAAATATCGGTGTAAAATTCATTGTAAAAAAAATTTTTTTTTTTAAATGAATAAATATATAAATATATACTTCTTTTTTGCAGTTTCTATTCCTTTTTTTTTTTTTCGAAAAGATGCTTTAATGAATTTATCTCCATTCTTTTACTTTTCAAAGTTTCCTGCTGCAGAACGAATAAACACTGCTTTATTGTCTAATGCCGTACTGAAACGAGTTGCAAGACACGCTTTGACGCCTCTGCAGCTGGATGCCTATCCTTAAATTTCGCAACTGCTACTGCGTCTTTCAAACCACATTGATCCACGTCTAGTGCAAGTGCGGCCGTGTAATCGTCCAACGCAGCGGTGTAATTACACATTCGTTCCAGTGCTGCCCCACGACTCATGTAGGCATCTGGACTGTTTGGGTCCTGCTCAATGAGATGTGTAAAATCGGCGACAGCTTTCGCATGGTGGCCTAGTTTATCATAACAAATACCGCGATTGTGACGGGCAAGAAGATGTGCGGCATCGCGTGCGAGGACCTCCGAAAAGTCCCGAGTGGCCGCTTCGTAATGCCCCAATCGAGCATGACAAAACCCACGATTATTATATGTTCTAACAGTTGTTATGCTTGCCTCCGTCTCCCGTTTTCCGTCATCGAGGGGCTTGTTGAATGACTCCGCGTCTTGCGCATTCAGTTTTAGAGCGGAATCACAATCCTGTAATGCTTCTGCAAAAAGTTCCATAGTTTGATATAAGGATCCTCTGTTCTGAAAAAATGATACGTTATTTGGAGAAAGGGAAATAGCTTTGGAGAGGTCTTTTAAAGCTGCGTCGTACTTGTTAAGACGACTATATGTAACTCCACGGGCATTATAAGTGTATGGATTTCCACCATCTAGTGCAATAGCCTGGGAATAATCTTCTGCAGCCTCAGCGAGGCGACCAATTTTCTCTAAAGCGGCTCCTCGGTTGTGATAGGCATTTGGGTTATCACTTTGTATGGTAATAGCGTTCGAATAGTCCTCCACCGCACTCGTAATCTCTCCCAATTTATCATAACAAAAAGCTCTGTTGTAGTATGCCTTAAAATGTTTAGGGTCTAATGAAATGGCTGTGGTGTAGTCTTTCACTGCCTCGCGATAATGTCCCATCTTGCGTCGGCTGAAGCCGCGATTATGATAAAAATCAGGGTTGCTACCATCAAGAAGAATAGCCTTATCGAACATCGCGATAGCCTCATCAAATCGGTTACCTTTTCGGTCCAGTGATATACCTAAATTATAATATGTGTATGCGTATCCAGGTTCTACCTCTAGGGCAGCCTGGTAATCACGAATAGCAGCATCATAGTCACCAATCTTGTCACGACAAAAACCACGATTAAAAAGAGCCTTAAAATTTTTCGGGTCAAGTTGAATCGCGGCAGTATACTCCTCAATAGCCCGAACAAAGTCACCTTGCTTACGGTATTCCAGACCACGCTGGTGGTGTCTTTCTGCAACATCCTCATTGCAGGTGGACGAGGTCATCCCTGCAGATGTTTTCTGAGTTTCACGATAAGTTGTCTTGGTCAAAGTAGGCAACTCAGCCGGAGCGGCCTTGCGCTCTGATTGCATCTTTTTTGCAATTTCACTATAATTTTGTCTGCTACTGTTACCCTCTTGATGTTCTAGACGATGATGATGATTATTATTATTATTACTAGTATTATTAGTACTAGTAGATGTATATGTAGTGGGACCTGCTGAACTTGTCGTGGTACCGTTGCGCACTGAACCACGCAAAGGTGAGGCGTTTCCATACTGCTGCAATCGCATCTTGGCAAATCGGCTCCGTGCATTTCGATAAAGAAGGAAATTGGAACGTCCTACATCAGACTGTAGTGCACGCTCGTAGTCAAGGATGGCTGCTGTGAAATTCCCTTTTCTGTTATGGCACGCGGCGCGCTCGTAGGCGGCACGTTTATGTGATGGGTCCGCATCCAGAGCGGCCGTAAAGTCTGCAATGGCCTCATCAATGTGTGTGAGCTTTTGTTGACAGAGGCCGCGAAAAAAGAAAGCCTGCGCCACCACCCCGACAGCACTGTCTCCATGTATAACGTCGATAAGAGTGGAGAGATCTGTGAAGGCACCGCGAGGGTCTCCCAATCGCATCCGAGCTCGTCCGCGCCGCTGCAACGCGTGGGGGTCGCGCGGGTTGCGCTGAAGACGACTGTTGGCGTCGGCAATCACTCCCTCCGTCGATAATGTGGAGTGATGACGCCATTGGGAATGATTCACAGAGAGAGCGGTGTTCAGTCCATCATTGGGTCTTGAAAGCAGCATAACTACCACCGTTTCTACTCTGCGATACCGACCAACCCAAATCCCCCCCAAAAAAAAAAAGAAAGAGAGAAAAAGGACTATAGAGCAGAGAAAAGAAATAAGACGATTTGCGGGGGAAAAAAAAAAAGTCCCGCACAGAAGCAGAAGAGCACCGTCAAGAAAACCTTTTAGAGTTAATAACGTCATACATAAATATGTATATATATATATATATGTATATATATTACTCACCACAACAAAGTGACAATACTTCTTAGGGTGAGAAAAAAAAAAAAAGTTGGAAAAACGATACGATTTAAGGCGTTCGACAAAATAAGAAGAAGAAAACAAACGCCAACATATTCTCTTTTACTCACTCTTTCTCATTGTTTTTTTTTCGTGCTTTTCTTTTATGTTTCGTTACCTTTTTTACTCTGCACATCACGCTGCTGCCGCTGGAAGGCTCTTCTTCGCTTCAGCAAGTGCCGGTTCAATGTTCTGCAGAAGACGTGCAGCAAACAGCAACCGTTGCCGGCGAGACTCCCATAGTCGATCAATCATTCGAATAAGAGAGCGGTTTATCTCATCCACAACTTTTGAAACGATCGGCATCACCCCTTCCTCCATGAAGCTCATGTCCGCTAGCGGAATGGTGTCATGGTTATCCGGTGGCCATTGAAAGTCTAGCCGCACGTTGGGCAATAATTTTTCGTGCAAGTCCGATAAGTATAAGAGGTATGGTATCTCCTCCTCCTGCCACGCATTTGCGGTGCGAGTGAGCTCGAGGAGAAAGGTGCGGCACTCCTCCAGTGTGTAGAGTGACTGTTTATCACCCTCAAGGCGACGGAGAATGTCGACGCGTAGCGTTTTCATGTCAAAGTTGGCAATGCGACCGTTTGCGTCAAGTTGCCATTTCGCCACACCATTCGTTCGTCGACCAACAGTTGTGGTTGATCGAGAGGAAGAGGAATGCCGCAATCGCGAGCGGGAGGTGGACCTTGCTGTGCCACTCATCCTATTCTACTATGAGGTGAAGCTGCAACGAAAGAAGAAAAGTAATATTCTTTTTTTTTTTGATTCTGTTTAAGTGCAAAGGCAACAACAAAGAAAAAAAAAACACTCATCAACACATGTAAGTGTATATGCATATATATATATATATGAATAAAGAGAAAAGTGGAGAAAGAGAGAAAGAGAATGAAATTCATTGGCTTCCAAAGAGAATGGAAAGATCATTGTGTGAATCATTCATTTCCTCATTCGCGAGTGGTTAAATACACAAACAAAAGATTAAGAACTGGGAATGCGTTACCGCCTCATCGTCTGCTGAGCATTCGGATCGTTGCATCTCCCCGCCATTCACAACACTTCGCCTCCCTCTCAAAAGACACACACACGCACACACACACACCCTTTTCTTAACGCAGCGGTGCGTTGAGGCTTTGACTCGCCATTTGAATCCCCTTCGACACCTCCGCCTGTCGCCCTGTCACGTCATCGAGAACGGAGGGGTCGGTTGTCACTCCGCTTGTGTAATGCACCGACACCACACTGTTTCCACGTACAAAGAGAACGGTGGTGTAGCACTCCACCCGCGAGGCGCCGGGACGACGTCGGAGGGGTATAACGCGTTCCGCGTCTGTGAGAATCATGTTTCCCGTTGGGCCAATGGAAATAAGACGGCCAATGAGTGTCGTCTTGTCGTCTAACTCCACACACACACGGCACCCGACAAGAGCGAGGAGGTTGGGCCTCTCAGGCACACCTGTCATCTCAATCCGCTACCTTTCGCTTTACTTACGCACGTGTGTCACGAAAATATGGCACCCCCAAATAGTGTCAAAAGCAAAAGACATACATATACAAATGCATAAATGTATATGGAAAAAGAAGAAAAGAAAAAAAGGGAAGAAATAAAGGAATTACAGATCATAACATCACAAGTGGCATATGCATGTGCAGGTAGACATTGTTCAAAATAGTTTTTTTTTTGCCTTTTCTATAAACTTCAACAACGACACTAAAAAAAAAAAAACACCTTTATGAATGAATACAAGTATGGTCAGAAAGAAGAAATCAGAAAACGAGAAAGGGAAAGGGGAAAGGAAAACAGAAAAAAAAAGACAACCTTTGCATCTTTTTCCCAAACTTTAAATGTAAAACACGTTGCGCATTACCTTCATACTCATTGTCCAAAAAGCCGTTCAGGGGATGATAGACGATCTGTCACTCAAATAAGAAAAAAGTAAGTACACAAATAAAAAGGACAGAGAGAGAGAGAGAGAAAGAGACAGCAGCAAGAAGCAAAGGACAGACGCAAAGATCATTCTTTTCTCTTTTTTGTTCTTTGTATTATTTGCAGGTGCATTTGCTTTACTCATTTTACGATCGGCACGATGCCTTTGTAACTCATTGAAATCACTGTGTTTCTCTCTCTCTCTCTCTTTTTTTTTATTGTCATGAGCGTTGTAGTGAATAGAGAAAATTGGAAACAACAACAAACAAACTTAACCCCTACAACACAAAACAAAAACAAAAAAATCGCACACATCTTTTAGCATACATGAATCCATAGAACTGATGGGGTTTATTTGATTAAATAAATCCATCCACAATTTCCTCGGCAAAGTTTGTCAAATATTCGACGCAGCAGTTTGGACTATCAAACGCTTCTCCCCCAAAGAGACGGCGCACCACGTGGTCCTTTATCACACCCCACTCTCGACGTGAGAAGGACTCCCCCGTAGCGTATCCCTGCCCAGGAAACCGCGGAATCTGCACAAACTTCTTTGGAAAGCGTCCGACGAATTGTTCGGCGGGGGGCAAAGCGGAAACCCCCGCTGAGCTCGCGATTGATGCCACCATCTCCACACTCGCGACTTCCTCATGGCTGTCCAACGTGTACCCATCAGAGACTTTCTTTGGGCATTGCATGTCGCGGCAGCAGAGTCGTTTCCACCACACACGAAAATCACCGAAACGGCGATCAATCACGCGGCCCTCCACAATGCCTTGGCGAAGCTCCGGACACCCGCGGCTGAGTTGCTCCTCCCAACCCAACAAGGTGTCAAAGATGGGAACCGTAATGCCAAACTCTGGTCGGTACAAACTAAACCCCACCTTTATCGTATCAATAAACGGTAACCACTCCTCTGAGGCGGAGAGGGGTGGGGCCGCACCAAACTCCACACCGGCGGGATCCATCCCTTCGGGCGATGTATTCCTCTCATTGCCACCACCCTCACACGGATTGAATGTGCCGCTCTGCGCACTCACAAAGGCACCATCCAATTGTGCATTATCACTACTTCCTTGTGTCACCGTCCGCCTGGGGTGGTCGTGGGCGTAGATGCGACGGGCATAACACACGTGCTTTGTCGCGTTTACATCTCCCTCACAGACATCAGGGAAGTAGCGACGGCCACGCTCAAAGAGGGCTTGACTCATTGTGTCCATGTTTTGCACATGTACGCGAATACCACGCTTGCGGCAGATTTTAGCCGCGTCTTGAATAGATTCACAGGCGGAGTAGTCAAGAACGGGCATCGTGCCATTTCCAAAGTCGAGAATAAAATCCGTCACACGAAGAAAGAGGGATGCGTGGTGGTCGCGTAGGAGGGCCATCATGGAGTCAACAAATCCCATGCAGGATCCAAAAAAGAGAACACCATAGAGTCGAATTCGAAGCACTTTAATTTGACTCCCAAAAAGAGAATCCGACTCGATTTGCAGGACATTTACTTCTATCATTTCCACTGGTAATGGCGCTCCTTGAAACAAAAAACTGGCATTTCGCCTAATTTGAAATTCATTAGTTAGTAACTCTGTCGTTTCTGCTTTACGTTTTTCATCATGTTTAGGGGAGTCATCTTCCTGCTTTCCCTCCCTACGCGAAAAGACTGATTCATTACAACTGAGTAAAGAAGCACGGATGTCGCTCTCTCCTTCCCGTCCAGTTAGGATGGAGCCATGTAAAGCTGCTTTACCAAGTCCGACCATATCCGAAGCTAGAATCTCCTCATAGGGTGTACCCTTGTTGGTTTTCTTGTCTTTATCCTTCTCTTTTCCATTCACGACCTCCTCGTTTAACGATACCTGTGTACTATTGGAATTAGCAGGTTGAATGACAGATTCTAATTTGGGTTTCATGGAAACTCGACCTCGAGACATATTCCAAAAAAAAAATAAAAGTGCACAACCAAAACCACACCCTGCCGCCACAGCCAGGTCCATCACAACAGTTACAACTGTCACCACAATAGCAATAACAGAATCTTGAAAGTTAAAGCGTAGTAAAAAAACTTGCGCCAACATACGCCAATCAGCCGTCTTTGAAGAAACACCAAAGACACAGGCAGAAAGTGCAGCCATTGGGATAAGGTTAATCAAAGGGTACAAAGCGATTGGGATAATCGCCATGAGCACCGCACATATAGTTCCAGAAAGTCGCCTTGTACCTGCTCCACACTCCACATTAAGTACGCAGGGGCCAAAAACAACACAGCCCGGTGTTCCTTGAAAGAAACCATTCACAACATGTGCTGCACCAAGAGCTAAAGATTCACGTTCAAAATTAGTTGGTGTCTCTGTCATTTGTTGTAGTACACTTCCGGACATGAAGGACTCAATAGCTGAAATGATAGCAGTTAAAATAGACGTCACCATCACATCTTTAATTGCACTTCCATCATGCCAATTAAAATCTGGAACTTGAGGTTTGGGAAATTTACCACTGAGGGAGTGTAAATGACCTATAGTGGGAGTGCCCATTCGAAATATGTACTCCAAGGCTGTACCAACCACGATGGCAATAAAAGTAGATGGTATTATTTTTGTCACATAAGGCAATAACATCATAATAAGGAATGAAACGATGCAAATGATGGCGGTGTATAAAGCCGTTTTCCCCACTACATAATTACCCTTCTCGTCCTGAAAAGAAGGTATTTGACGAATAACCATCGTAAGTCCTAGTCCATTGCAAAATCCAACCATAAGTGAAGCTGGAAGCAGCCGCACGAGATAGGCAAATCTAAATATACCTGGAATAACTAGAAAAGCTCCTGCAAATATAGAAACAGCACAAACTGCTCCATACCCGTGTTTATCAACTAAATCAGGATATAGTACGACGACTGCACCTGCAATGGCCGTTACCTGTCCCGGTCTCCCACCAAAAATAGCGGGAATAACACCCAAAAAGAAGGAAGAAAATAATCCAACCAGAGGGTCAGCATGAGCCATTAAAGCAAAAGCCACAGAGGGTGCAACCTGCGTGATCGCCAGAGTAATTCCTGTAAAAATGTCTGTTTTCAACGCAATAAGTGAACCATCGGTCCAGCATTCCCTTATAAGGAAACGCATAGCTACATTCTGATCTTTTGCAGTGGATGTCTCCATTCTTCACCTTACCCTCCCTAATGAATTACACCGTAAGATAATTGTTCCTTTGTTATTTTTATTCGCTGATTACACAGCTTTTGCTTTGATTTTTGTATTCATTTAGAGCAAAAAAAAAAGATAAAAGTAACATTAGTACAAAAAAAAAAAGGAGAAGAAAAAAAAAAGGGAAGGGGTAAGGATTATGAAACGAATAAAAAAAACATATATATACATGTACGTAATGCACACCTCTAGTCAAAGAAACAAAAACAAACAAACCGACGTTGCTGGAAAGAAAAACAAAAGCAACGACAAGAAAGAAAAAAAGAAAAGAGTAAAACTTAAAATCAGTAGAACAACAAAAGAGTAATTTAACAAATGTACGGCATTTTTTCTTTCCCCCTTCTTTTTTACGTCTTTCTTTTATGAGAGAATGTTGGTCTTCTTCTCTTTTTTGCTACCCTGATTTTCTCTTTGCTTGGGGGGTTTGTGGGTGAGTGTATCACTCTCATTATTTACTCGTAGGAAAACCAATAACAATAATAATAATAGACTAAACCTACTTTGCAGATTTTTTGCAGATTTGTTTGTGCAAAGATGAATGAGCTACTGATCAAGTTTGAATTCATCCCGTCTCCTCCGTCCTTTTTTAACAAGAAACGCTTTACCACTCTCCATTGCAACATCCTCTTTTCGTTTAGGTGGTGCAGGCGGAAAGACAGACCTTTCCTTTCCGGCCTGTTTCTTGAGGGAGGCCTGGAGACGTTCCTTTTTGACCTTCTTGATAGTTTTAGCCTTCTCTTTGTTGGTCACAGTCTTCTTGTATACAGGAACAAAACGGCTCCAGTCTTCATGCTTCATATCCTCACGCTTTGCGAGTTCCCTCTTAATTAAAAGTTGCTTTAGAGCGTAGATAGGGTGAATGTTATTCATACAGTCATCTACAATTTTTCGCACCTGTTGACATCCTTTTACAGGCCCCATAATGGCCACGGTTTTGCCCTGTACAAGAATATAACAGCCTGTTAAAATTTCCATTGCTTTCAAAGTCTGTGCTTTAGGGCCAATAAGACGGTCTCGACGCTTAATAAAACGGCGAGTGCTTTTTCCTTTTACAGATATAGGAATAATGTCACATGTAATATCTGTCTGAAAAATTTTTTGAGCCTGTGCGAGAGGTACATTTCTGGCAAGTAACCGAATAAAATCTCGTGCCTTAACAATTGCATAGGGATCCCACGTCTTGCGTGTCGTCGCCACAGTCATGGAACCTTCCATTAAATCTAGTTTGCCTACAATATGATGTTGAGACAAAACCGTCTCCACGGCTGGCCAAACACTGCGGATGTAGCTCTCCAAGTAACTTGGGAATAACGTAGCAAACGTAGTCTCATCTACACAGCATGCACCGCCTGGCACATCATCCACCGTAAGCTCAGGAACAAAGTATTTGGATGAAGATGACGCCATTGAACAAACTATTTATTGCCCTACCTTTTTATTTTCTGCTTTTATCCCCCTTTCTGTGTGTATGGAATGTGTGCCTTCCCTATGTCTCCTGTTTGCTTTTGTTGCGCAGACTTTGGTTTATGTAGAGGTCAAAAAAAGTAACAATAATAAGATATATATATATATAATGATGCCAGATAAGAAATAGGCAAATAAACGAACAAGAGATTTGTGATACACTAATCAGGGAATTAAGTTATGTAAATAATACATAAAGATAAAAGCATCAATGATACAATGTTTAAAAAAAAAATAATCAGAAATGTATATATAAATTGTGACAGAGAGAAATATATATATTGAATAAAATTTGATCACTTGGCAATAATGGTCAGAGTGTACGTAAAGTACGTGCATGCGCAAGCGAAGAAAAGAAGCGACTGACACGTAAAAAAGAAAGAGAACAACAATTTCTACAGCATGGCGGCATCGACCCATGAGGTCTCCCCTTTATGACCCGCTGCGACCAAAGTATCACACGTAGGTTCTCCGCGAAATTCTAATGGTCTTAAGCGCATTTGTGGTGTCGCCCATTTACCATTTTCTTTCTTAGTGTATAAAAGGGCATGAACGTTTCTATTGCTACTTCTGGGCCATTCTATTGGAATTCCGTCTGGAACCAAAGGTAGGCGTCTTTCATCCATGACTCCAATAAGCGTCTGATCCGAATGCAGCGAAAGTAGCGAAGATGCTGTTAAGCGGGCATCCCGCCATGTTGCGTTCTTCGGGACTGCAATGTACATTGTCTGCACTCCGTAATGAACGATAACTGTGGAAGGGTACAAATCATGGATATTGTTTTCCTGCATCCTTTACTACGAATTTGTGCAAATTACACCTACAAAAAAAAAAAAAAAGAACTCATGAAACAAATAAGAAGAAAACAAAAATGGAAGAAAAGGTTTATCGCAAAAAAAAAAAAAACAATAATCATAAAAGAAAAACATCAAAAACTATTTAAAATAACGAGAATAAAAGGCTTGTTCTTTAATAGTAATAATAATAGCGCAAGCGTCGAAAATACAATAACTAAGATGGCGACACAACAAAGAAAACAAAAAAAAACAATAGAAGAGGGAAAAGAAAAAAAAAAATATCGTGTATTCACTCGCCTATTCACGCATAATTCGAGCGTAGGTTTACGAAATAAAACAAAAAAAGATCACACATGCACACAGACACGTAGATCAAAAAACAAACCAAAAAGTAACCCTCAAGATCGCCTCCATTTTATTTTTGCTCATCAGGCGTCAAACATATTGGAAAAACGCAACTCTCATTACTCAAATTATCTCCTACAAGAAAAAAAAAAAAACGCAGAAAAGGCAAACCACAACAACAATTATATCACTAAATGGCAAAATTAACATAAATATATATATATATATATATATGCCATCATTTCGCACAGAATGCGTCATCACTGTTCAAAAGAGAGTGAAAAATTCGTTCATTTTAGGTTGGATTTCCGCTTTACAGCGCTCTTAAACTTCATACCTTCGAGTAGACTAATCATCAGTTCCTGTCGTCGACTATTCACGACATCTTGCGGCGTTGAACTGTACAGTGTCTCCAGTAGATCCGTAAGAGTCCAAATACCCACCATCACACCACGCTTGTCATACACCACTGCCATGTTAGACATATTCTCCTGAAAAGAGACATATGAACTGTAAATTGTGGTACTCCCAGAAAGTCGTATTACTTCACAAAGTGGATAGTCTCCTACTAGAGGGGGTTTACTCGGATTTGTGAAGCTAAATTTAAGGAGTGATTGCACTATAAGAGCACCAATAATGTGGCGGCGATCATCTCTAAAATACACAGGCACACGACTATAACCAGAGAGAAGAATTATATTAACAGTTTCCTTGTCTAGAGGAGTAACTGAGGAAAGCATAAAAGCCTTCCCGAGAGTTGTGACAATGTGATCCTGTACACGATGACTTGACATCTGAAGTGCACCTTTTACCATACTAACCTCAGACTTTCGTAAGAGTGATTGGGCATCATCTTCATGTTGAATAACTAGTAGAGAAGCGATTTCGTCACGATCGAGTAACTCATTTTTATGACCAAGAATAACATCTAACAACTTTCCGAATGGGTAACTCACTGGTGATGTCAAGATAATAGAAAACCATACAAAAGGTATAAAAAAGGAACATATCCGCAGTGCATGACGCACAAAAAGAGAAAGTGGTATAATATCACCAAACAGTAATACAACTGTAATAGAAATAAGTAATGCGGTTAACTCATCAAAAATACGCTCTAGGAGAATAGGCAACCCCATCATCACAGAGGCGTTCACCATGAGAAGTGCAACAAGCGTCCAATGCCCCAACCTGAGAACACGAAGGAGAGAGGCGGCATGTCGCTGTTCCTGTGGTGTACCAGTGGTTGTTAAAATACGTAGAAACATTTGGTCAATAGAAAATATGGCCACTTGCAGTCCCGCAGTGACACCGGACAAGATCACAAGACCCACGACACCAAGAGAGTAGAAAATTGTCTCATCCCGCGATAAAGTCTTCGTGTGCATCCCCTTTGCTTCACTTTAACGAAGAGAAAGAAAAAAAAAAAAACCCTACAAAAAATTCTTCGAGAATATATATATATATATATATATCAAAGAAATAAAAATCTTTATGTGGTTAACCACGAAAAAAAAAAAGTAAAAAGTGAAAAAAAAATATATATATAGTAAAGGAAGAACAAAAAAAAAAAAAAAAACACGCTTCAGTCGCGAAACCCAAAAATAACAACAAAAAAACGTATTCTCTCCTCACTATTGATGTCGCTCTTTCCATTTCTGTTATTCTTTTTTATTCTTGACCTTTATTATAGTTCCTTCTTTTTTTTATTAATACTCATTTCGTTTGTTTGATTGTTTCCCTTTATAGGGTCATTTATATAGTTTGTTCATGTTATCCTTGAAATGAATTGTCCTTGCTCCTCTCTCCTGGGTAACACACTTGAGAAAGCAAGAACCAGGATGAGAGATCAACACGAAAAAAAAAAGAGATAAAGAAAAAAGGAAAAATGAAGTGAGTCAGGGGCATTAAGAACCATGGTAATCACAAAAGGTAATAATTACCACAACTACAAAACGTCAACCCTATTCTTCATCATCATCGTCGTCGTCATCGTCATCGTCGTCGTCGTCGTCGTCGTCATCATCGTCGTCATCGTCGTCGTCGGCATCGGCGCTCTCAATCAGGAGGATGGAGTGCTCTCCCGTTCGCTTCACCAGAACGGCCTCCTTGAACTCGTCCTGCTTCAGGAATGCCATAATAATGGCGTCAGCCATGGCCCACATGTTGGTGACTTTGATTCCGAGTTGGGCGGCAAGGGGGGCGGCGTCCTTCGTGTGCACAGCCAAAACATCATGCTTCTCGGGGTCCAGTGTACCGTTCATTCGGCGGCAACGCGAGAGAAAGCCGATCTTCATGAGTGCTCCAGACAAGTGGCAGAGGGCTACCCAGCGCGCCATCTTTTGGCTGTTGCGGCGATACTCATCGGACATCCACTTTGCCGCCTGTGTGTCCAGTGTCTCACGCCACGCACTCGTTCCCTTGGAGCACTGCTCTAACAGACCAAAAAGACGTAAATACTTGTCATTCTGCACGGCATCCACTTCACAACGCACAATAAGGTCATAGCGATCATTCGAGTCGCCATGCATCACGTAGCGACGATAACGGTAGAGGCGCGGTTGCTTTTGGGGAAAAGGATTCTTTTCGCAACTCATCTGATAACGTGTTTTTGTGCAACACTGTGCCACAAAGGCGTTGTTCGCCTTGGTGGACTCATCCCCCAAGGATGAGATACGCTCTGTGGGTTGTGGATCACTCTCTGTGGGACGTGTTTCTATGTCTGGATCTGTTTCGCCAACCCACTGCATCTCAATATTACTCTCGTCCGCTTTGGAGATAAAGATAATACGGTTAAAGCGAAACAAATCCAAGTGCCATGGGTGAACACTACGACTGCACGTCATCAAAAGCGCGAGGACTTCATCTGTTGTAACCACAATTGGATGTTTTCCGGCACTTTCCTGTTTCAAAATGTCACGCAGGGTATTATCCTTAATGGTGTTGGAACGCACGAATTCCGCTTGTGACACATTCTCTGCATCTATACGTATAGGGGCCTTGCAACTCGACCGATCCATGTTATTGTTGTACAAAGGTGGACGGTTATGGAGGGAAATGTCAGCAACTGTTGGAATATCATGCAGATTGTGCATCTTGGCCAATTCTGCTTGCGTAAATTCGGCGATAATGCGCACATCGGTTGGCACTCTAATGGTGTCCTGAAGAAGAGTCATGTTACGTTTCACCTTATTCGTTTTCTTGTTCCTTCCGCGGAAGTTGTTGTTGTTGTTTCGCTTCACAAATTTATTCTCTGGTCGGTGACGGCGCTCCTTCGCGTGGGCGTTACGAAGTGCCTTGAGACGGTTCTCATCTTTAACAGTGGTAAACTGAGTAGTCTCATTCTCCCGCTCCATCAGCTCAACCCAGTCCATGGGGGCAATATAGTTTGCCTTTTGATAAAGGTTTACCTGCATGCCGTCCATCTCCATCTCTTTCGTTGGTGGACCCCAAGTGAAGGGTTTGTTCACATAAACGGGAGGCTGCCAAGAGGTCATAACGACGTGAATAATAATAATAAAACCAAAAAAAAAATACTGTATGAAAAAAAAAGGTAAATAATAATAATAACATCAGCAATAATAATAATAATACAGAAAACTTAGAAGAATAGATACATACAGAAACAACACGAAAAAAAATAATCATAACAAGAGATAGCAGAAAAAAAGAATTAAAAAATTACACACATAAGCAACAAGAAAAACAGCGATATATATATATATATACATCTTTCCTTTCTTTTCTTTTTTCACCCACTCTTACGAATGCCTCTAAAGCTACATTTTTGTTTGCAACTCGTTCTTACGGTACTGCTATTCTCTACAAACCGATACACTATAAATCTGAAAGAAGGGATGAAAAGTGACATGAACACACAAAAAAAAAGAACCACAAAAACATGCACACAACGCACAGACGCAAACAAAAAAAAAAATAATAATAATAATGATAACAATAATCACAATAACAAATAAATAAATATATATATATATATATATATAAAGTAAACACACACACACACATATACATATATATATATATATATATATATATATAAACGAGGATGTTATCGGCACAGCTGATCCACGGCCGCACTAACGCTGCCATACTTACGAATGAGTTGACATGCCTCGTTGAAATCAATATTAAATCCCATTGTGTCAATTGCTTCAGCGCCTTCTCGGACCCAAGAAGGCCAATTACCTCTTTTGTTTTCTGAAACTTCCTCCTCATTCTTGTCACATTTTCGCTTCTCATTGCGCAAGAAGTTCACTATTTCCTCTGCAGTCGGCTCCGCGACATCTTCCTCCTCGTTTTCCTCATCCTTATTCTTCTTCTTTTCACCATTATTATTATTACTTTTACTCGCATCATTTTTCTTATTTTCGTCACTTTTCTCCTCTTCCGCACTCTTCTTCTTACTGCTCGGGGAGGATAATTTGGCATGTGCTTCCATAACCGCCTTCTCCGTGAACTCATCCCCAGTGAGGGATTGCACAGCGAGGAGAAGTACATCGGCGTTGCGTCCATCCCCATCCGTGAAGGTTACACACCCGTGTACATCCTCAATGGCTTCAAAAACAACCGACGAGCGGTCCGCGTAGGTTTCATCAGACAACAACTGAAGAAGTCTCCCTCCAATCTTTACAATAGTTGAAAAGTGATTGTTCCAAAATAACACGACAACCTCACCTTCGCCGATTTCGTGATGAAGCGCGGCTAGACCTTCCTCCGTCAGTTGCGATTTCGTACACTCGAGAAAAGTGTTTGCAAGTTCCGAATTCTCATGAGTGGTGTTTGCGGCTATGAGACTGACCTCATTAAAGGACATTTCACGTAGTGGAGCAAATGGACTTTGAGCGGATATGAGCCATCCATGTACAACACGAACTCCTGCGAGAGGAAAAAGCAGCAGATCTTCCTCCCCGTCAAAGCCATCAACAGTGGAGAAGATAGGGCTAATATTCATACCATCATACAAACGACATAACGTGGCCTCACCCTCAGAATCGCGTGTCCATTGTACACGTGCCTTATCAAGTTGATGCTGCACTAGACCAGCCAAAGTTTGAACCTGTACACCGTCCACCGTACGCTCTGGAGGACATATAAACTCTGGAGGATTCGATCCTTTGTTTTTTGTAATACCTTCAAGAATAAGGCGTCGCAATTCCGACGCCCGAACACGACGGGCACCATCGGGGCACAACCGCAGTGCCCCCAAAAGAGACAATGCATTGGCAACCGCAAGAATAGGACAGGGACCATTGTGATCCTGAGTCACCGTGTTGATCTCACAACCCGCGAACACAACACGCTTTATTCGGTGCGAATCAGAAGGGGACACCACCGGTGGTTTATCCGGCAGCAACTCGACAAGGTTCTCGTCAAAATCTTTTTGAGTAAATGGTGTGGCAACAAGCGATTCCGCATTCGCATCCAGGAGGACGTACAGTTTGCCGGCGTGAACGCCAAGCGCAGAGCCTTCCCCCTTGGATGTCCGCAGTCGTCTCTGATACACACACCCAAACGGGGCGGTGGCGTCTGCGCCAATATTCAAATGACGTTTCACGCCATCTTCACACAGAAATTCATACTCCATTACCACCGCGCTACGCCGCGTGGGGCCTCTTTTCCGGCTGTCACTTGTCGCTTCCTACAGGAGAAGAGAAACAAACAAAAAAAAAAAAAAACGTAAGACTGACAAAAAGAACAGACAAAGGGAATAGATATAAATGTATAGAAAAAGATAGAAGAAACAAAAAAAAAATGGGTAAATAAAAAGGGTAAAAAAGAAGAATAACGAGGACCTGGAAAAAGGAACGAAAATACATGTGCATATTTTCTCGATGGGAAATAAAAATAAAAATGCCGTATTGGACTCAGTTTTATTTCCGTGAACAGATAATGAGTAGTGAAGATGTACCAAATCGCTCACGGAATACAAATAGCAGTAATAAAGCTGAAAGTACACATGCACACAGAAGAGAAAGAGTGAAAGAAAGAAACAAAAAAAAATAGATGATATTTTTGGGGGCTTGAAGCGAATTTTTCATTTTCTCACAGCTTGCCTTCTTTTTTTTCTTTCTTTTTTTCTTTTGTGAGATTTTGAACAAAGATACAAAAAAAAACACGAGACATGTCAGTTAAGACGTACATATATATATATATATATATATATATATATATATATATATATATATGCATATATAAAATTGTTATACTTCGCATTGAATAATTAAAGAAAAAAAAAGAAAAAAACACTTTTTTTTTCTCTTCCACGTCTTTTCTGGAAGAAGGAAAGAAAACGAAAAAAAAAATGAATATGTATGCACACAAATATATATATATATATATATATATAAGGAATAAAAATAAAAAGAAGCAAACAAACCAATTAGAATGAATTCAATAAAGAACGAATTTGAAAAAACACGCGACTTCTCTGTTTACGCACCTTCTTTTTTCTTGTTTTTAAATATTGCCTTTTTCAATATTTCTTTTTTCCTTTTTTTTTTCTGTATTTTACGTTTACCTTTTTGGTCCTCAATTATAGAAGTCACATTTTTTCACGACTTTCTGAGGAAAGACCATTCATGCTTGTTCCCGACGACTTCTCATTGACATCTCCATTGTGTTTCATTCCCACCCATTCTTTGCTGATTGGAAGAAGGCTCTCCGTGTCGGATGGACCTTCGGAAAGCCACGCATGTTTTAAGAGTTCCCTTGCAGACGGTCTCTTTGCCACATCTCTATGAAAACATTGTTTCAAGAAATCACGACACGCATCCGAGGCATCCTCTCGAATATTTGGTATGCTATCTGTAGAACCAACGTAAAACATGGCAGAGTAGACATTATCAAACTCCTCACGCCATGGCGGTTCCCCACCATTGAGTAATTCTACCACAGTACACCCAACAGACCAAATGTCAGCTTTTGTACCATATGCTTCATTTCGAATCACTTCAGGGGCCATCCAAAAAGGGGATCCAGTAAGAGTTTCACACCCTGCGTTACTACGATTTTCTAGATTAGCTAGTTCCTTACTACAACCGAAATCAGCTAATTTAACGACACCGTATCCGTCTACAAGAATGTTTTGTCCTTTGATATCACGGTGAACTATACCTTTTTCATGTAAGTAATTTAGTCCGCATAAAACTTGGTGTGTGTAAAGTCTAATAACTCCTTCACTGAGTCCTGAAAATTTTTTGACAATTGAAGCTAAACTACCAGCCACGGCAAATTCCATAAAAAGCATTACATACCCATGAGCTGTGTAGCAACCATAATATTGTATAATGTTTGGATGTGAAAGTTCTTTCATCATATTTACTTCCGATTTTACTCGTTCAAGAGCTTCACCAGTAGTGTTTTGAGCCCCAATATATTTTACAGCGACAAGCTTTCCACTACGCAATATGCCTAAATGTACTACACCATAACTACCAGAACCAAGCGCTGGTCCACAACGGAAAGACTCAAAGTCTTCTTGGGTGAGTTTTAATACATTTTCAGATTCGCTGATGCTACTCCTGACACTGTTGATAGTTTCAGAATCTGTATGGTACTTCAAAAAAGATTCCACACTAGATCCATTCGCTTCACGTGAACTTAAACCATCCGTTAAGGAACTTGAAAGGGAAGTGGTACCAGCATCACCACAGTAAAATAAGGATAAGTAGCGAGATTTTACCAAACAATATTTTTCCTGCTTTTCAAGTAATTCCATACGGAGACGCGTAGTGGCATTGAAGATGCCTTCCCTCTCTGATTGTGTTGCGCATGTTAACAGTTCATACTTCAATTCCTCAATACGACTTCGAATTTGTTCTATAGAACTGTGAATTGCGTCAATAGCAGGATCTCCTGTAGATGCATTATTCGATTCTGCATTTATGATGTTAAACCATAAACTACCGAGCATACCCAAAACAGCTAATACTAACACTATTGTAAAGTAAAGCTCACCGTCACGGCAAGTGGATGTCATTCCCAACTTTACACGAACCAAATGCAAAAAGGTACATACTTCCACCATAAGGGGGATAATAGCCACATCAAAAACAAATCTGTTAATATTTGTGTATACAGAAATGTTTGCCTTGCGGTAGTATATCACACGACATGCCTGAAATAATACATTGTTAAATGCAAACAGAAAAGGTCTATTGTAAAAAACTTTCCACATGGCGATCTGCATAATAATCACTAACTGCAAACCAAATCTGCTTGTCATTTTAAAATTTAATTCACACAAAGGTCGTAACAAACCGGTAAGAGGACTCCATGGAAGAACGAGATTGAGAGATAATAATGCGCCAAACGCCAAAAATACACTGCCTTGGTACGGTTTACATGTCGGGAGGTCAATCAGCGTTGTGCCACATGCCAAGACATCAAGGAGGTACGATCTGAGTGGCACAAAAAATAAACTAAAAAAGGTCTGTACGGCGTAATGAATTCGCTGGAGTACAGAGAAAAAAACTCGATGTTTTTTTCCACGTTTCCAACCTTTCATCGCGCTGGAGTATCCTTGCAATTGCAAAATGGCCCCTAAAAAAGCAGTTACCATAATAGTGGACATCAATATACGAACGTGAAAAATACCCTGAAAACGTTGATGTGGAACGATCATGAACCCACTTCGTAAAGACAAAATAGATAGGTATCCAATTGGAAGAGGAAATCTCGGGTGAAATGAGGCAAGCATAAGTTGAACACTATTTGTAATTAATGTCAAAATTACGAGGCAATTCGCAAACTTAAGAGATAGCTCTGACCATGTCATTGTAAGGTTAAGAGGAACTGGTTGTGTAATGTCATCCACCCATTTCCTCCATGTAAAACCCCAAGACCAAATGAGCATAAAAAACATCAGAGCTCCCATTGAAAAGAAGCAGAAAAAACCAAGTATCGTACGCCAAATTGAACCTAATTCAGTATTGAACGCATTTGTCCTAAAACCAAAACAGTAAAGAAGGTTCAATTGTCTATTTGCTTCTTCACGGAGATAATCTTCATGGCACTGAATATCAGGCGGAAATGGAGTCAACATATAATGCATGTAGTCCCTCAGTCGATCACCTTCAACTACCATTTGTTGAGCAAATTCACTGGACTTTTGATGTTGACACTCCACAACAGCCCCTTGACTTTGTACGATTCCATTACCTGAGTCTAATACCTCTTCACATGATATAGTCGGCTTCGCAATAAATCGTGCTGTACCGGTGGGCGACACATGAAGATTGTCATATTTCTGCATCGCTTTCAATAAACCCACCTCCAACATACCGTCCACTTGTACAACTTTTGAATTTAAAGTCTCATAATCTGGCGTTAAAAGTTGAGAGTTTGGACCAAGTATAATGCGATCATTTGTGTGAATATTGACATTCTTTTCGCATGAGACAATAGCCCCACGCATATTCAATACATCAACCGAAATATTCGCACCTTCTCGAATGTGTACTTCACCAGTAAGGATCAAACTTGCCCGGCTCGGTTTATGAAGCAATAAAGACATCTTTGCATCATCCATCACTCCACCCACATTACCTCGAGAAATGTAAGAGCTTATCATTGCCCAATCTTTTTCTTCATTAAGCGACTCCACACTACCACTAATAGTTCCACCAACCGGAAGTTGCATACAATTTAAAAATAATACGCGACCACGTATTGTAACAAGCTCAGAGAAGGCAAAGGGTGTTACGCAATTGCTATCATCTTTATCATCATTGTTAACAGATATTGATACAAAAGTTGCCCCTTTCCTAACTACAAACGCCGAAAGTAAATTTTCTTTCCTTGGTATAGAAGAAGTTTGGCCTGGTCCATAAATAATAGCCATATCTCTTATATGTATGATATGACTTCCAATAAACTGAACTGTAGCAAGCTCAAGAGCTACCAAACCTTCAATGTGCAACTTTACTACACCAGTATTTGTTACAAATCGTGCACGCCGCAAATTGAGGTGCGTACCCCGATGAAGACGATTAGTTCCATACATAGCTACAGTAGTTGGTTGGTTTTTAAGAGGATGACCAACAATATTCATCGTCACACCACCTTCAACCACAAAGGAGTCCAGAAAATAAGTATCTCCTGTAAGTACGATGCTACTTCCACTTCCTCGTATAGTTACAGATACAAGGGCGGAATCCTCTGTTAATCGCAATTCAGAGACTTCATTTAATGTAATCAAACCATGATATCGTCCCTCAGTTGCCGTGATACGAGCACCTTTACGCAGAGTAAGATGACCTTTTTCACCATTCATCATTTCTGCAAAACCTTGTGTACCGCTAAGAATGAGTAAACCTTCCATATTCACTATTCGTGCTTGACAAAAAGCTCCCATTTGCGATTCATTTGCCTTAATATAAATAGTTCCGCCTCGGTTTACGATAGCATTATTTCGGTTCCGGGCACGGATACCATTTCCTCCTTTTTTCCTTATGGATTCCAGTAGAATAGTAAGATTACCATAGTTGTGAATCGCTCCGTTCTTCTCCATTGTGAGTTGGTGCACATCGATCACCATTTCTCCAAAATTTCGTAGAATAATAGGGAGATGGAAAGTTTCCGACTCCTGTGAAGATATTGTAGCGGATTCTGTAACGTTTATATCCCCTTCACCCTCAATTGACCCTCCAGACCAGGTGAAAGAGGAAATATTGATGGAATCATTATGAAGCACAAGTTGACTCATATTCCCGATCCTCAAATGACGAATAGAGGAATCATCTTCAAAACGCATTTCCTTACGCTCAATTATGTTTGAAACCACATCTTCAGATTCACTGGTTATTTCCTTTTCCAGAACCAAAGTCGTCAAGGTAACAAAGGAATCCGAACCATCACAGAGATAGCATACAAAGTACGTTCCTTCCGTTTCTAATAATGCAAAAAATAGGGCTCGTGAGGAACCTGTTAAGGATATCTCTGGATACAAAGCCGTATCATGGGAAAACTCATGGCATGCTTGACTCGTAATGACAAGATCATCGCGTTCAGTGAGGTCTGTACCATAAATAGTTCCGGTGAATTCCGTTTTTGCACGAATTTGTGGCGGATCAGTAGAAACACCTTCTGGTCCAGCAACGCATATAGGATTCCCCATTGCAATCCCCAGATTTGGATAGGTTTCAGGAAATGGGGTATGGCAAATCGTGACACAACCGCCTCTTTGTGGAACAAAGTGAAAAACATTCGTCGAAGGATCCCATCTATTCGTTTGTGTTACCGCGAGACGCGTATTAAAACAAGAAGTTCCTTGCATAGCTTCAATGTAAGGAATCGTGTCGTATCGGCCTGAGCCCATCAAAGGTATGTTGATAGCACGACCCACAAGAAAAGAGGCCGGGGACTCTCTTTTCAGCCTTACCTCATCAATCTTAACTTGAGGAATTTTGGTGAGAGCAATGACATCAGTTAAGATGCAGTTTTTTGCATGGTTTCCTGCTTTTCCCTCCACCGAGGCGTGTTGTTCGTACAGACTCTGTGGAAAGCAAGGAAACAGAAATATATATTCCTCTATCATCGTCCATTGGGGAGAAGGAGGAAAAACTATACGTGCTACACGGCCATTACTTCTTTTCTCTACTTTGGTGTCTCTAAAAAGGGCGCTCATTTGACGTTGCCAAGAATTAAGTGATGATGGAGGTAGTTTCTCACTCGGATCCACCACTACAGTATCTTTGAATACACTAGTGAAAAACTCTCTTAACTGATCGTCGTTATATTTGTCAAAGAAAGGAAAATTAGCCCGCACTGTAAATTCTAGACCACCATCACGCAGAGACTGTTCAGTCATTCCACGATAGACATTTCCTTCAAAGTGTATCTTCAGACATGACACGGGGAAAACTAAAAGAATAAATAGCGCAACCAAAAGAGGACGCACATCCACGGACCGTCCTAGTATCCCCATAATAGTCAGTCTGATTTTTTTTATTTATTATTATTACTTCTTTTTGTGTTGTTCTTAGAAAGGGGGATTAAAGTTTTTGATGGATCTACAGAAAACAAGAAAAAGAAAGCAACAAAAAACAAAAAAAATGGTAATCTTGTCCGTCTAGATTCGTTAGAAACGAAAAATAAACAACAAGAAAAAAAAAAAGTTGGTTAAAACAACCTCTTCCTATTGTCATGAATTTGATGTACAAAAAGAAACAAAAATATGAAAGGAGCAAAAAAAAAAAAAAAAGCAGTTGCCAAGTAAACAAACAAAAAATGAAATCAACCAAAGACAAGTGCATCTGCACACAAAACAGAAAAGGAAAAGAAGTTCAAGTTACTATTACTATTTTTTTTTTTTTCTTCTCTCTCTCTCTATGTATATATATATATATATATATACATATATATACCTTCAAAGAAGACACGAAGGTAAATAAAAATGCAGTACAATTCATCCTTCCTCCGCTCTTTAAAAGTGTGCAACTCGAAAAGAACAGCAGTTTTGCAAGGATGTATATATATATCAAAGCATGACAAGAGAGACACAGCAATAAACCACTCGTAAGCAATATAATATTTCTCAACACTAAAATGAAAAAGTTCTATTTTCTTTCTTTTTCAGTTGTTGTTGTTGTTCTTCTTCTTCCGTTCATTATGAATATCTGTATGTGTATATATATATATATATATATATATATATATATAAGGCTCTCAGTGTCTGTAGTTTTTTCTTTTCCTTTGTCTTTGTAGCGCACAACAACGACAGCAACACCACCACCACCAAAATAAGGTGATCAAGTGAGTCGCCCGTCACTATATATATATATAACGTTCAAAAATAAGAAAGGTAAAAAAAGAGAGCGGGAAAAATAGGTTAAAAAATCGTCAACTTGTACTACTATGCATCATCGTATTCATTCTTTCCTTGTGTTTCCTTCCATAAAGATAAAACACACACACGGAAAAAAAAAGGCTTCTGGAATTTCCACGGTCCAATTGTCCAATTCATAACGCTATTATTTAAGTCTCTTTAGAAGTCGACCAATGAACCCAATCTTTTCAGCCTCTTCTGCTCTTGAAAGTCGTGCCTGAGTGTCCATGAGCTCGCGTGTGGCACGACGCAAAGTCTCTTCGAGCACCTCCTCTTTTTGACTCTTCTCACGCGTTACGCGAGAGAGTGCTTCAGAGACCTTTTGCTCACGCTGTTCAACCTCCTTGAAACGGGCCTGCACCGAGCTAATGACAGCCGCCTGTCGCTCCCGATCCTCACTCAGTGTTTGAAGGAGGCGTTCCGTTCGAGCCTTGTCTTCATTCGCGTGCCGCAACTCTTCTTCCAGCTCACGTTGTCCGACGACTTGATCCTCTAGCTCCCACTGTTCACGCTCGATAAGCTCACGGAATGACTCAGGGAGTTGACAACACGGCTCAATACCAAGGCTCTCCATCTGTGTCTTGAGTCGGATGCACAGCTTCGCCACATACTGCACCTTGGATGCGCGTTCAACGATGAGCTCCTCCTTCAGCTGTAGTTCGCGATCCTTTTCTTCAAGAAGTGTCTCCACCTCCACCGGGTCGTCATCCGTGTCGCGCTCCACAAGTCGCAGTGCCAACCGCCGCTCGCTGTCACGCATGGCACGTAGAATAGACATGTACTCATCCATCGCAATTGATTCAAGTGGATGCGGAACATTTGTCGGTTCCGGCGCGGCGAGCTGCGCGGTGAGTAGTTCCTGTCGCAGCTCACTGATCACACGCTGGTGGAACTCTTCACTCGAACGGGCCGCGGAGAGCTGATACTCTTGTCGCTCAATCGTATCAAGTAGCGCGTCTATTTCATCATCCTTTACGCGTAAAAGGACATCCATGTCGCTATGCACTGGCAGCGCACTCCCTGCATCACCTGTTGCCAACGCCACGGAACTTTGGGTCGCATTCGAGGCGGTGATTCCTAACATCGGGGCACCGGCGGCATTGGCTGGAGGGGCGTTCGTCACTGGCGCGAGGGGCGGCAAGGCGAGTTTAATGGGCGGAATATATGGCTTTGGTGCCTCCATGCCCTTGGATGCCATGGCCGCCTCGAGTGTGATGATGCGTTCCTGCAGCGCGGCCTTTTCCTTCGCGCTGAAGGTGAGCTGATCGGACAGCTGACGGAATGAGCGGCCCTCTGCGGAGGCCGCGGTGGAGTGTCGCACTGTTCCCCCAAAAGATCCGCCCGCCGCGTCGCTCTCGGGCGGAAGATAAAAGAGACGCCCGCGCGCTGTCCCTGGCACTGCACAATGCGGCGGGGGGCCGCGCGCGGTGCCGCGAACGCGGGCGGTGAGGGGCAGCGAGGCGCGATCGGTGCGGAGGCGCTTTAGCTCATCCTCGAGTTCCGCGTTGCGGGCGCGTAGCTCGTCCACATCCGCCTGCATCATCACACGCACCGTCTCGAGCTCGACGCTGTCTATCATCTCCGCTCGCCGCTCGCGCAGGAAGGCCGCAACCTCGTCCGTGGGATCCATCTTGACGCCGGTCGCGGCAAGGCGCTCCCGCATCTGATTATTCTCGTCACGCATTTGGTTAATCTCCGCCACGCGCTCACTGCACATCACGGAGAGGCGATCTACCTCGGCTCGCAGCTCAACCACCTTGCAGCGTTGCCGCTCAACCTCGGCATCGAGCTGGCGCTGTATCTCCTCTACTTGGCCAACGTCAAGGAAGGTTTCTGGAAATGTTGCCTCTTGTACGGGTGTGCCGCCGAGCTCGCGGATTTGTTCCATCAGCACATCAATGTGTTCATGTAGTCGAGCCGTGTCATTGGCGCGACTTGCCAGAATTGAATCTTTTTCCGCGAGCTGTTGTAACGCCTTCACGAGGTCATCATTCGTCCCTTCTCGTGCCTTGTCGAGTTTACTTTGAAAATCCTCAATAATGCGTTCCTGCGCCAGCTTCATTTCGGCACGACGCTTGGCCTCTTGATGCTCTTGTTCGCGAATGAGTTTTTTTATCTCCTTCGAGCCCTCCTCCTCCTGATAGCGCATCGCCTCATCTCGCTGCTCTGCTAGATTCTCCTGCTCAACATTATACACCTCACGCAAATTTTGGATTTGCTGAGGGGTTGCCCCTTTAGCAGTTAATTGAGCCATATCACTCTCAAAACGCCTAGTCAGATCCGCACGGTCTTGCTCGTAGCGTTGCAATAAATCCTCGCGCTCCGCATCGCGACTGGCAATTTGTAGCTCGAGGACATTTATCTGTTCATCCCGCTCATCCAACAGCGTCTGTAATTTCATTGCCAACTTCCGGTAATCAACCGAGACACTCTGTTTTGCGGACACCTTCACATCCATCGCACGAAGACCAAATTGAAGGGTGTTCGTTGTCTCATGAAAGTGGTCACTACTCGGACCGACAGTTAGAATGATAGAGGTGCGACTACGCCCGCCGATGGAATCCTGTAGAATACGAGTCAGTTTGGAATTGCGCCACGGAATGTGTCGCCCTCCACCTGAGAGAGCCGACACAACATAGCTCAGCGAGAGCAACGAGGCGTTGATACATTTGGCCTCATCCTTCATGATGGGATTGTCATGCGTGATGCCTGTCTTACTGAATCGTTCATACCCGGCGAGATCAATGAGCGTGACCTTCCCTTTCATTTTTCCCTCTGCGATGTCATTACCTTCAGAGATAATGCGCAGCACGAGGGCGGTGTGCCCTCGACTCGACTCGGGATTCATCGCTGTCGCCGTCACCACACGTCGCTCATTGCCCGTGTTGTAGAAACGCATGAACTCGGCGGCGCTATGCAGCACGTGGGACGAGCAACCAGTAAGGGAAACACCCTCATCCATGTCGTAGTGAATGTCGACGCGATCCCGCCCGGTGCCGACCATTAAATCGCCCAAATGGTCGCGGTAGATTTGAACAAACTGTGCAATCACTTCGTATTTGCGTGAGGTGTCGTTTTCGATGCGGTCAAAGATATAACGTGCCGCGCGGGGGAGAATACCCTCACTTCCCGGTGCCGTATTGCACATTGTAAATGACTTTCCAGTACCTGTTTGACCGTAGCACATAATGGCGGCACAGAAGCCATTGAAAGCGTGACTAATACAAGGCACAGCAACCGTCTCAAAGATATCCTCCTGTGAGGAGCTTTCACCAAACGTTCCGTCAAAGTCATAGTGACGCTGGTCTTTTACAATAATGCGGTTCTTGTCAATCGAGAGAAGCGGAAAGCCACCTTCCTTGAAATCAGTCTTGTTTTTCGGGCGTAATCTGCAGTACACGAGACAACGCAAGAGAGATGGAGTCTGCTCCTCATCAGCTTTCTTCTCGGAACCCACTCCACTCTGAGAATTCATCGGATCGGCTGCAGGAGATACTTGATCGGCCATCGTATTAATTGTCTTTTTTTTTTTTGCTTTTATTGTCTTTTATTCTTAAAAGTTTTCTTGATTTTTGTCAGGTAAACGTTTGTTGGTGTTGTTTTTCTTTTTTGTTGTTGTTGTTTTCGTTCTCGATTTCTCGTTGTCGTTTCTTTGATCCTTTCTTTCTTTTTTCCCCTATAATTCGCAAAAATGTTATGTATGGATAAATATACTAACAACGACAGTTACACTAAAAAATAATAATAGACAAAAAAGTACACACGCAAGAAAAAAAAAAAAAAAAAGAAGGCCGAAAAAGAATAACTATTACTTGCTTTCGTTGTGTCTGATGATTTCGTTAAACGAGCAAAATGTACGTCATAGATTTTCGTGTGTACACTTATTCATTTCTTTCTTGTTTGTTTGTCTGTTTTGTTTCTTGCCCTTAATGAGAGTATAGTCGCACACCATCCACATCGCGGCATCATTGGCATTCCCCCTTCTCTTTCTCCTTCTCCCCCTCCACCTCGTCCATCTTCCCTTCACTCTGTTCCGCGTCCTCCTCATCCTGTGCCTGACTTGTGGAAGCGGAGAGCGTTTCCTCACCCCCTCGTGTGCGTTTCTCACGTCTGCTTTGTATTCGTCGCGTCGGGAGCGCCGCGAAGGCGTTGGCCCAATCGCCCGTTTCAACATAACGGCAAAGGACCTCCACGACGTGATTCACGGTGAGAACTTTGCATCGGTTTCCCAATTGAATATTCTCATCGATTGGGAGCCTCGCGGCCCGCACGCTGTGCTGCCGCGCCGCGTCTCGGGTGAGAAACTTTCGCGCGTTGTGATCGACAAATGTGCCGATGACATACACCCCGTTCGGCTCAATCCGCTCGAGCACATCCTCGGCATCGGCGGTGAGGAAGACGACGCGTTGCTTGTCGTACAACTCGGCCCAATGCGCGTCGTGCACCGGCGGCGGGTATCGGCGAAACCCCTCAAAGTCACGGAGAGCGTCAAACATCGCGTCGCGCGCGGAGGTGAGAACGGGGCGCAGCGGAAACGCGCACCGCCGCAACGCGCTGTACGCAAACTTCACCTGAGAAACCGTACTCCGCCCATCGGCCGGCGTCATGCACCACGCAAAGCTCATGTCAAAGACGAGCACCGGAAGAGAGACGTCTGCGAGGCGCTCGGCGCAGCGCGTGGCGTGGCGCGCCTCCGCCTCGTGCCGTTTGCGGTGCGCGAGGGCGGCGGCTGTTCGCCGTTCGTCCCGTTCCTTTTCGCTCAGCGCGTCCCACTCGCGCTGTTGCGCCTCGCGACGGGCGGCGGAGGCGGCCTTTGCGCGAAGGCGACGCGACGCCTTTTGCTCACGCCAATGCTCCCGAAGCGCATCCATCGCTGCATGAAAGCGGGAAACCAAGAAAGGTGTGTGTGAAAAGGGGGGGAGGATAAACCAAAAGGGGGGTGAAGTGTCGAAAAAAAAAAAAGGGGTATAACAAGAAACACAACGGCACAAAAATGAAAAGAACAGCAACAACAACCTCAGCACCATATAAATATACAAATGTATATTTTAAAAGGAAATGTAGAGCATGCACACACACAGAGAGAGCATGTCACTCCAACAAAAAAAAAAAAAAAAAAAAAACACCACTTTTCGTACAAAATAAAAACAAAATAAATAAACGATAGTCATATAAAATACTCGATATATAAAAAAAAAAGTAGGAAATTCGTTTTCTTCATTCTTCTTTTGTTCTTATATTCGAGTTTTTTTTTTTTTTTGCTTCTTCACAACAAGAACAACGCTCACGTTTTTCGGGCAGTCTCCAGATCCCGCACACGCCGCACCGCTCGTTGTGCAATTGTCGTCAACTCCTCTTGTCTCGTCTTCATTGACGCAACGGCGGCGGAAAGACGACGCTCTACCGCCCCAACCGCTGCGCGCCGGCGCCATTCCCCCCACACCCGCAAACGCGCCATCAGTCCAGCATGATTGGCCACCGCGTTGGCCGCCGCCGCCGCCACCTCCTCCCGGTGCAGTTTGAGGAGAGAGGAAATGATAATCCCCGCCTCCGTTGCGTCACGAAAGGGCAAAGACACAGTTCGAGGCGTTGTCGCGGTCGAGGAAAAGGACGATCGCGCATCTGCACTCAAACTCTCCCTCACACTCTGGTGATGACTGTCACCCAGACTTATATTTGCACTTCGAACTAGAATCTTGCTGCTATTGCCGTCACTGTACACATTAACCATCACATCGCTATCACTGCTCGCATGATTGCTAGCGGTGGGACTCTTGTGGCACGTGTTGGAGCGGATGTACTGCTCCGCGTCTCGCGCACGGCGGGCCCAGGAGGACGCCTCTCGGCGTACCATTTCCAACGCCCGTTGCGCCGTGTCGCGTTGACGCCGCATCGCCTCCAACAGACCATCCCTATCGTTGTTGTCCTCGTTGCCATCCTTGTCGCTGATGTTGTTATCGTTGATGTTGTCAAAATCGTTGCTTCCGTTGATTTCGCTGTTGTCTTTGTCGCAGTCGTTAATTTCATTGAACTTGCCATTATTGTTTTTCTTGTCGCTTCCGTTGCTGTTGTTCTCGATATCGCTCTTGTTGCTTTCGTTGACGTTGTCGCATTCGTTGTTGTCGCTTCCGTTGCTGTTGTTCTCGACATCGCCCTTGTTGCCTTCGTTGTTGTTCTTGTTGTCTTGGCTTTCGTTGCTGCTCTTGTCGCTTTCGTTGCTTTTGCTTCCTTTGTTTTTGTTGTTCTCGACATAGCTCTTGTTGCTTTCGTTGACGTTGTCGCATTCGTTGTTGTCGCTTTCGTTGCTGTTGTTCTCGACATCGCTCTTGTTGCCTTCGTTGTTGTTCTTGTTGTCTTGGCTGCGTTGTTTGGCGACGGCGGCCCAGTGTGCCATGGCGGTGGCCGTGGCGTGTCGTTTGTTGGCGGCGGCCATCCACTCCGCCACGCGCGCCAACGAGCCGCAGCGCTCCTCCCGCCGCGTGACTTGCGCCTCGCGCAGCGCGTCGTGCAGTTGCGCCGCCTCCGCCGAGAGCGCGCGCTGCGTCGAGGCGAGTCGGTCCGCGCTGTCCGCAGCATTCGCGCTGCGCCTCCGCTCCCGCGCGAGTTCCGCCCGCAGCCCGTCGCGCTCCGCCGCCCAACGCGTCTCCGCCCGCCGCGCCGCCGCCCGAAGCGTCTCCGCCTCCGCCGCGCGCGCCGCCAACAAACGCTCGCGCCGCAACAACTCCGCCGCGAGCGTTTGTTGGCGGTCGGCAGAGGCGACGACGCCCTCCGCGCCATTCGCCGAAAAGAGCGGACGCCCGTCGCGCTCCGCCAGCGCCAAGGCGAGGGACGCATTGCCGCGCGCGAGTTCGTCGAGTTTCGACCCCCAACGCGCGCGCACTTCCCGCGCGGCGTCGCGGCGGGCGTCGAGGAGCGCTTTTTGGTGCGCCGCCGACGAATCGCGCAGCGCGTGGCGTAAGGAGAGGACCTCCGCCTGCGCCAAACTCAACGCGCGCTGATGGGACTCCAACGCATCCAAATGCGCCTCACGCGATCGAAGAAGAGACACCAATTGGCGCTCCAACGCACACACACGCGCGTCGGAGGCTTTGCGTGCGGTCGGCACCCATTCCGAGCGGACACGAGGGGCCGCGGAGTCCAAAGCGGACGGGAAACGTACAACCGACTCCACAGCCTCTGTCATGGGCTGCGAAGAAAAAATACAGAAAAATACAAAAAAGGGAAAAGGGGAGGAAAAACAAAACAAAAAAAAAACAGTACTGTTTTTTTCTTGTACGCTGTACTCTTGAAGTGTACCTGACTTTGGTGTGCCTATTGCTGCTCTCTTTGCACTTAATCAATCATTTATATATATATGAGCGTGTGTATACATATAAAGTTATGAAAAAAAAAATAATAATAATACGGGAGAGATCACACAGTATTCAAGAACACTCATGCAATATCATAACACAACAAAGTTAGCAGAATAAAATAATCGTAGAGTAAATAGTACATATGTAAAGTGAGCAAAAAGAAGAAGAAAAAAGTACTTTTTTTTTTTTTGAACGTACACATACACATATATACGCAATCTAATGATTTAGAATTAGACTGGCAAAAAAAAAAAATATATTGAAGATGGCTCCATCTTCTATTAAGGAGAAAAGCGCACGTCTACTCAAGGAGTACGCAACAACATGCACATAAACCGAAAAGTGACGAGTTAGGACAGGACAACGCATTAAAAATTAAAAACACAGACACATTTTTTTTTCTTTAATTTTTTTGCCATTCATTTGTTTGCTTGTCTTTTGCTTTACTTCGTTCATCTCTTTTCTTTTTTCTTTTTTCTTGTTATCTTTGTGATTCTTTCGCATGCACATGCCAAGAACAATAATAACTAAATAATAATTACAATAAAGTCGAAACTAACAAATGAAAAGAAGAAAAGAAAAAAAAATCAACTTACATACATGCATATAAACATATTTATATATTTATATATATATATATATCAACAAAAAGGAAAAAACAACAAAAAAAAACGCAAACAAACGCACGTACGTTTTCATATATATATATATATATTAAATAGAGATATACTCGCAGTCTGGACCGATAGCCTTTTTCCCTACAAAGTGGACCCCTGTATCGGAGGGCTGTGTGATAATGGCGCGTCCGCTGACCCCGACGGCCTTTGCTGCCGCCACCATGGCCTCCGCGACGCGCTCCGCTCCGCGCTCGCTTGGCGGCTGCAGCAGCGGCTCCCCCCTTCGCCCCCCGACGAAGGCGGCGACGGTCGGCCCCGCGCCGGAGAGAAAGGCGTGCGCCGCCCCCGCCCCCCGCGCGGCCCGCACGCACGCGTCGAAGTGCGGAAAGAGCGCGGCGGCGCGCGGCCCCTCGTGCAGTCGGTCCGCGCACGGCGCGAGGAGGCGGAGGTCGTTCGTGCACAGCGCGAGGACGAGCATCGCGGCGCGGGCGATGTTGAAGGTCGCGTCGCCGAGCGGGACGGCGGGGGGGACGAGGCGGCGCGCGGTTTTTGTGTCCGCCTTCATCGGCGCCGCCGGCACGAAGAGGACGACGGCGAGGTGCGGCGGCGTCGGCACGCGCTGCGTGAGGAACCGCCCGCCGTCCGTGCGGTAGCCGAGCTGAATGCCGCCGTAGAGGGCGGGCGCGGCGTTGTCGGGGTGCCCCTCGAGGGCGGCGATGACTTGCAGCAGCTCCTCCGCGTCCGCCGTCGTCATGGAGAGGCCGCAGAGGCGGAGGCCGGCGGCGAAGCCCGCGACCGCAGCCGCCGACGACGAGCCGCAGCCGCAGCCGAACGGGATGTCGCTGCGCACCGTGAAGCGCAGCGGCGGCATCTCCCGACGCGCGCACTGGCGAAAGGCGAGTTGGCACGTCTGCACGAGGAGGTTCTCCGCGTCCGTGCGGATGCTCCCGCTCCCGTCGCCCTCAAAGCTGATGGAGAAGGCCGCCGCGTGCTCGACGGTGACCTCCATGAAGACGGAAAGCGCCATGCCGAGGACGTCATACGCGGGGCCTAAATTGGCCGTCGTGGCGGGAACGCGAAGCGTCACTTTTTGCGGAAGTTCGCTCATACCAACACGTAATGAACCTACTCGGGATGGGACGAAAGATATCCTCGTTTATACACTTATATGTATATATATATATATATATATATATATACAAATGGACGTAGGAATATAACCGAAAAAGCAAAAAGCAAACAAAAAAAAAGGATTGGTATAAAATCTCTATAAAGCATGAATGTCATGTATTTGTGTTTTGTCAAAAAAAAAAAAAGAAGAAGAGAAAAAAATGCATATCGCAATGCTACACTAGCTTTGTGTCACAGACACTGTTTGTGCTTCTTTGGCATTACACACATGTCTTGTGCACGCGCCTGAAGACACAAACAAACAAACACAAACACACAAAACAAAAAGATCGAAGATATATATATAAATGAAATATAAGAAGGTGAAATGACTAGAAAAAAAAAAAAAACTAAAGGTAAGCAAAAAAAGAAAAAAAACGACTGGTGAGGTATTTTCGTTTTCTTTTTCTCTTTCTTCTTTTTCGTTCTTAGTCTTTCTGTTTGTTCTTTCTTTAAAAAAAATCTTTCTCTTTTTGTTGTTGTTTCATATTTTTTCTTTTCAAATATTGTTTTTTTTTTCTCTTTTATTGTCGTTTATAAAATTAAAGAATAAAAGAAAAAGGGACAATAAAATTTGCTGTAAAAAGGTCTTTATGTATTGCGATTCTCCTTTTTATTTACCTCTTTGTTCCTTTTATTCCATTTTTTTTTCTTCTTTTTTTTTTTCGTTGTTGATTCATTGTTTCTTTTTTTGTTTTCCTTTTTTGCTGTCTCTCTCTCTCTCTCTGTGTGTGTGTTTCGTTCTTTTGCCGATGAGGAGCTCTCATAATTAAGAAAAAGGTTCATAACTTGTCCTCATTCTCCTTTTTCACTTTTCTTTCTTCTTAAAATGTAATCTCTTCCCCTCCTTGTCATCTCTCTCACACACTCCATCGCCAATGGAATAAAAACTTTCTCCCTTCCAATTCGCACTTCCATTGCGCGCATTTACTTCTGTCGTCCCTATCCCTGTCACCGCGTGTGTGTATTTTGTGTATGTCTATGTGTGTGTGTGTGAGTATTGGCGGTGCACATCATGAACACTTTTGCTCTGTTTCTTTTTTTGTTTTTGTTTTTTTTGGTGGGAAACCCAAAAAAAAAAAAACAAAAAAAGGGAAAGAGAGGAGAGGGGATGTCTTCTTAACAAGGAAATCGTGCGTCGTTTCGGATGGGAGAGTGTGAAAAAAGTGGGGCCAAACACTCACGCACACGCGGAGGTCAAAGAAGATATATAAAAAATAATAATAATAGTAAAGAAAAAAGGAAAAAGTTCTTTCATTCACCGCAACACGCCACGCCTCGGCTTCGTCGCATCACTCTCGGGACTTCTGTCGGTACACGCTCACCCGTGTTTTTCGTGCGCCGACCACCGGCGGGTTTGCCTTGAGGGCGTCGAGCACCTTCTCGTTCGCGGCGAAGTCGAGGAAGACGTGTCCGTTGGTGGAGTTGTTGCGGAGGGAGACGATGTGCGCGGCGAAGGGGCCGAGCGCGGCGCGGATCTCCTCCTCCGTGACGGGGTGCTCGATGTTGAACATGAGACGGTCCCCAATCGGCGGAAGCGGCGGACGCGGCGCCTTCGCGTGCGCCTTTGGCTCCTTCGCGTCCGCTTTGCTCGGCGCCGCGTCGGGCTCGGGCCTCGCGCCGTTCGGCGGGGCGATCACTTTGAGGGGGGCGCGGCCCTCCGCTTTGCTCGGCGCCGCGGCGAGGCTCGCCCACGTCTTGCGCTTCTCCGGCCGCGGCGCGGCGGGCGGCGCCTCCGGGGGGGGAAGCGGCGCCTCCGCTTTCGGCGACGGCGTTTCGGTCGGCGCGGGAATCGGCGCGGCCTCGTCCGGCGTCTCGTCCTCCGGCGTCGGCGCGGCCGGGGGCTCGACGGCGAGGGTGCCGGTGCGGATGAGGATTTGGTGGCGGATGAAGTACGACTCCGCGCCGTAGGCTACCGTGCTACACGCCTCCAGGTAGGTGACGAACTGGAAGTAGTGCTGAACCGACTTGCCGGCCGCCGTGACGGAGGCGTACACGTTCACCCCGCCGTAGATGGGGGCGGCGGTGAAGTTGTCCACACTCAGCTGGCAGTCTTGCACAATCTGGGCGACCTGCTCGACCGCCTTGACAGCCTCCGCACCGGTCTCCTCGGACATGCCGTAGTCAAAGTCTACGACGACAACGGAGGACTGAGGAGTGTACATGTCGGCAAGCTCCGCGGGGTTCGTGGCGAAGCGCTCAAAGAACGCCGGAATGAAACCGCACGCAACATCCATAGGTGACGACATGGCAGCGGATAATGGACTTAAAGAGGGAATACCTAATGAAGACAAAAACAATAATAAATAAATAAAAAAAGATGACATATATGTATATATAAATATATAGACACAAATACATGGACATGTACAACAGACGTCTCAACAGACAGAGAAATAAATGGAACCATCCATATATAATATATAAATATATATAGATGTATGTATCATAAAACAACATAGCAACAATAAAAATAGCAACACACGCACTACACATAAAAAACACCCTCTCTCCGGGCACTATCATCACACCAAAGATCCATGTACTCCATACTTTGCAAGAACAACAACAACAAAAAAGGAACAGTTTTGTCATTAAAAAAAAAAAATTCTTCTCAGCCTATTTAAATTTTGCTCCCCCAGCTGCAAAACTTACACCAACTAGGAGAAACCTATGGCACTCGAAACATTATGAATTTCAGGAGTCCAAAAGGTCGAAAACACACAAAAGCAAACGAACATATGTCCAACACACCACAGACCACAAAGAAACAAACACACACACACACGAAAAAAAAAAAAAAACCACCGCTACGTAGTGAGGTCTTCGCATGGAATCGACCACTTTTTAAAAGTAGCCACGCAGAGGGAGAGACTACGGGGGTCTATGGGGGAGTGTGTGGCTTTGAGTATCGCCACAAGACGTCTCACCCCCTCCACATCCACAATAAGACACATAAGTCGGAGGAGACGAATGGCGTGTTTACTCTCCACCGCCACGCCGAGCCGCTCATGAAACTCCGCGACGCGCAGCGCGACGGGGACGTTTTGCGCGTCGATGGCAATTTCGAGCGCCCCGCGCACAAACTCCGGCGTCGCGTCGACCCCCCCGTCGCGCATCTCCGCGAGTGTGTCGTCGACCCGCGCGGCGGCGTCCGTCGCGTCCGGCGCGGCGCGGAGGCGGAGGAGAAACGACCGCGCCGTGTGCGCCGCGCCGAACGCCCCGAAGGCGGCGAAGACGGTGTCGGCCGCCGCCGCCTCCCGCCGCCCCGCGCACGCGTCGAGGAGGACGTCGAGGGAGCGGTGCGTGACGGCCGCCCCGTCCGCGTGTCGTTGCCCCAACGCGTCGAGCAGAGCGCGCGGCCCGACGTCCGCGAAGAGACGCGCCGCCGTCGCGACGGGGTCGACCGCGAGCAGCGAGAGGCCGCGGGCCGCGAGTTTCGGCCGTCCGCTCGCGCCGCAGCGCTCGGGGGGGACGCCGCCCTCCAAGAGGTCGACCGCCGCCGCCGCCCGCCCCGACCGCCCGCACGCCTCGAGGCGAAGCAGCGCGGCCACTCCCGACACGTCCGACACGTCCGACACGTCCGACACGTCCGATAGGCGCCGCGCGCTGTGCGCCCAGACTCTTTCCGCCGCGTCGGGGTCGGCGTGGTGCGCGCACTTGGCGAGCAGCTTGAGGGTCGTCGCCGCGCGGCACGGCGCGTCCCCTCCGTCCGCCATCGCCTCGAGGACGTCCGCCGCCGGCGGAAACGCGGCGTTCGCGGCGCTCAGCAGCACCAACGGCAGCACCAACGGCGGCGTGAGGCGCGACGGGTCGAGGCGGCGGAGGAGGGCGAAGCAGTCGTGCACCATTCGCCCGTCGTGGTGCACGCGCAGGAGAGTCTGCAGGCAGTGCTGCAGGCGGACGGCGAGAAGCGGGGGGGCGCCGCCAGCGGCAATGCACGCCTCCGCCTCCGCCCGCATCGCCGGCCACCATGCGCCGTAGTCCTGTCCGAGTCGGGTGTACACCAAAAAGAGGGAAAGTCGCGTCACGAGGTCCGGCGAGACCCCTTTCGCCCCCATCGCCTCCACCGCGTGCTCGATCTCGTACTGATTGAACGTGTCGGTGAGGGAGAGGGCGAGGAGGAACACATTGAAGAGCTCCACCGACGGCGCGGGAAGCTCGAGCAGAGACTGCGCAAAGAGAAAGCGGAGCTCCTCCAATTTCTGCAGATCACACAGCACTTTCATCATAATGAGGGCAAAAGGCTCCGCGTCGTCGGGGTCGCCGCAGAATTGCTGCAACGGCTGCAACGGCGCGACGGGGACGGCGGCGGCAGTGGTGGCGTTGCGGTAAAACGTGCGAAACTCCTCAAACACGGTAAAGGCGGCGGGGAGACCGCCCCCGTTCGGCTTTAAGCATTGCAACACACGGCGGTACGGTTGCAAAGGGGAGGCGCTGGGACGAAGTGATGGCACGCGCCGAAGTAACGAAAGCCGCCACATGGCACAGCAAAATCTTAACCATAAAGCACGGAGGAAAAGAAAAATAAAAATAAAAATCATTCACAAAAGAATAAGAGTAAAATGGGGGAAAAAAAAACAAAATGCAAATATCAAGGGAGAATGTAAAGAAATAACAATAAAGCACAAGAATTTCAATAACCCTGAAAGACAATATATATATATATATATATATATATATATATGTATGTATGTAAGAAAACGCATGACAGAGAAAAGCAAGGGAAAAAAAAAACATATAAATATATAAATATATACACACATCATAAAAGACAAAAACACATTCACAACAGTGGATTATTATTTTTCCTTTAATTTTTTTTTGTTTATTTACTCAACATAGAGCAAGTAGACCTCTTACTCAGACATATCCATTTCACCACGTTTTATTTTCTTCGTTCCCTTTACTACGTGTTCCTTTCTGAATTTCTTTTTTCTTCTGTTTTCCACCTTAGTCCATCAAATATAAATATATATTTTCTTCTTGAACTTTTGTGCTTCGTCGTTCTTCCTCTACACCTCCTCCTCGTTATCTCATTGGTATCTGCGCGTTTCCATCCTCGGTCACACTTGATCAGAGCTCCCGCGTTGCAAACTCCTCCGTGTTGTCACTAACATCATTCATCCGCTTAATGTAATTAATTTTAATTGCCACATAACCGGGCGCGAACTCATTCACAACGCGGTGGTGCACATCATACTGCGCGTATAGCTCCGGCTCGACGCCAATCCTGTTTCCGCTGTGGTACGCCTTGCCGACCTCACTGTCGGGGTCGAGGAAGACAATGATGGTGAAGCGCGCGGGGCGGAAGACCTCCAACACACTCCCAATGCGCTCCGAGTAGTCCGTCGCCCGCGTGTTCGTCTCATACGAGGCGAAGGAGCAGTGGTCCTCCGGTGTGATGTGAATGGTTTGATACTCCTCGCCGCGAATGGCGTTAATGCTGTAACCGCACGGCTCGAACTGCAGGTCGTGCAGCCGCCAGGTGTCATCCATCACGCGGTCGAGGCGCGTGGCTTCGCGGATCGCGGCCGTCTCGGGACCAGTGGAGATGAATTTGTCGGAAAACCAAAACTTCGTTTGCTCGCGATCCAATCCGTACATCGTCATATTCAACTGTGTGTCCTTCTCCGTCGCACACGGGCGAATGACGTCATCGTAGCAGTAGAAAAAGTAATGATCACTATCAATCGGACCAAATATGTACGGTTGCCCACTTGGGAAGTAAGACTTGAGTGTGTTAAACTCCTCCGCCATCGTCAAATGCGGTCCCTTCTGCTCCCACGGAAAGCTGTAATTTTTGTGCATAAAGGAAACCCACTCCAACTCCCCGCGAACGGCACTCATCGCCTCAAAAATGCTTGGAACACTATTTAATAACGTCGTTGTGCCGCATGTAATGAGGATAATACGATTCTTCATCACAAACAATGAGCTCTCCGTGAGGACGTAGGAACGAGTGTGCTCATTACTCTCTTTGGAGACAATTTGTGCATTGAGTGCGCCAACCACACGCACCCACGCGCTGTCATCGAGGGCGTGGAGGCCGTCCACGTGTGTCTCATCGAGAAAGCGCATAATAATCTCCAAGCGCTTTTCAGGTCCCTCAAAGCTGAAGCCTTGCCGCGGGTTAAAGCTCTTCATGGAGCCCCACATGGCCATCAGCGACAGCGGGTCCTTATTCTTCGACATGGATTCCAACAAATGGAAAGGGATCTCCTTACAAATATATAAGTATACACACCTTTGACGTTCGATGGTCACTTCAACGCGAAGAGGAACCTAAATGTATATAAAAAGCACAAGAATCACCAAAAATGAAAGAACAAGAGAGAGAGAGAGAGGGGAAAAAAAAAAAAAGGACATTGTACCAATGCATGATTAATAACAATAACAACGATACACACACGCAAACCGCAATACACATTCCTTCACATATGTGTATACGCATAACATGAATCGCGCACAGCAAAAACAAAATCATTTTGAATCACACAACAAGAATTTGGTTTTCATATAATCTCTTATGTTGTGGTTTTTGATTTTCTTTTTTTCTCTTATATCAATTCATTAAATTTTCCTTTTTTTTTTTTCCCTGTTCGATTGTTTCTCATTTTTCATTCATATCATAACATTTACTTCAACCCGAAAGATTAAAACATACAAAAAAAAAAGAGAGAGATAAAGTAAACAAAAAAAAAAAAAGAACGGAGACGCACATTTCCAAAAAAAGGTAAACAAGATGTTGTAGTCTATAAGCTTTGGTATCTGCTTCGTTTTCGGTTTTTTTATTTTATTTTCGATGAACCTAATTTTTTTGGCTCGCAAATATAAAAATATTCTTTTTTCTTTCTTTGATTTTGCTACGAAGAACAACAAGCAACAACAACAACAAAAAAAAACTTGTTTTTTCTTTATTCCAATTAGATTCATCTTTTTTTTCTTTAGTTTTGTTTTGTTTTGTTTTATCAAATCCGGAGTTGGTTTGGATTGACTTCACAACAACAAAGAATTCTATTCGCGTTGTTGTTGTTTTTGCGCAAAAAAAAAAAAAAACTGAAAAGAAGTACAGCGAAAGCAAAAAGGAAAGGAGAAGATAATGATGGGATGTCTATTGGGCAAATACAAATATGATCAAAAAAAAAAGCTTGAGAAGTTTTTTTAAAAATCATTAGTCGTTTTTTTTTTTTTTTTGGTGTGTGTGTGTTTTCTTGAATTCGGAATGATTGCCGTTTGTTTTGCCACTCGTTGGAATGCACAAAAGGTAAACAACAAATGAACAGTATTTTCCAATCAAAAAAAAAAAAAAAACATTCCCCCCCATTCTTCCCCTTTCATTTCCTTTCTTTTCATTTGTATTGGATTCCTCTTCTCATTTTCGTTTAGTTTTCTTTTTTAATTTTCGCCTCTTTGTTGTATAGTGCATTACTAGTAACACAGCTTTCTCTTCTCTTTTTTTTCTCCCATTCTCTCTTAGTTTATTTATCTCTTCTTCTTTTTGTATTGTTTCTTTTGTTGTTGTTTTTTCGCAATCTTCGGGACATATGGATTTTCCTTTTTTTTTTTTTCAAATCAACTATTAAATTCTCATTCTCTTTTTTTTCTCTTTTTTTTTTTCTTTTCTACTTTTTTTCGTTTCTCATCACAATCAAACGAACAAAAAAAAAAAACATCGTATCCTGCCTCTGTGCTCGATCTCCGCGTAATTCCATTAATGTGCGCGTGGTAGTTTGGTCCTTCGTCTTGTTTTGCCATTCCCGCAGTCCAACAAAATCAATAGTAAACAAAAAGAGAATACTATTCAAAAGACTGCTTTATTGTAAAAGTAACAATAAAAGTATTCAAAAGAAAAATAAAGGAATGGCACCGTCCGCTCTTCCACGCGACTTCTAACGCTTTACAATCCTTCCGCAACTCTTCTCTTTCTTTTTTTAAAAAAAATTTAATCGTTTTTTTTTTTTTTAATTCCATTTCATTTTCCTTTTTCTTTTTTGTTTTGTACATTTGTTGATCGTCTTATTACCCCCTCATAACTTCACATTTTCTCAGAGAAACGAAAAAAAAAACTGAAATTTCAAAAAGGGGAAAAAACAACAACAACAACAAAAAAAAAGAAATGACGAAAAAAAAAAAAAGGGAGACAATCCTTTTCACTTTCCCCGTCAAAGAGCACAAAAATAAAGTAAAAACGATAAAATAAATCTTAAAAAAAAAAGAGAGAGAAAGAGTTGAAGAGTGAAAAGCAAAGAGAGAGAAGTACAGAGAACAACAGTCAAGCAACACCTAGAGCGGCGGAAACAAGGACGAATCGTCTCCCCAAACTTTCTTCTCAAATTCTTTTCTTTTTATTTTGCATTTTTGCGTTCCATTTTCTGTTTTGTTTTCCAATTTGAAAAAGAAAAACAAGCGAATAGGATCGAGACAAAAAAAAAAAAAGGGAAAAAAAAGAGACAGAAAGATGGGGAAAAGAGGAGGAAAATGATATGCATGCGAAACCCCCCCTGCTGGTCAGTCTGGCCTCAAAGGGACGGTGTTGAAGAACTTTTCAAAGGAAAAACAAATAAATAAACATAATATATATATATATATATATATATATATGTTTACAAACTGAGTTCTGTTTAGTTCAACAACACGTTCGATTTCATTTTTAGCCGCTTCTCGATTTGGTTTTCTTTTCTAATCGTAACTAATAGTTTCTAAAGCGTTTTGTTTCAAAGGAACAAATTGGATTCAATTGTCTTACATTCACAGCCATGGTACACTACCATATATCTTCTTCTTCTCTCACCTCTGCGCCTTCAGTGGACACACACACCACTAAGGCAACTCATTTGAAATGGTTTGTTTGTTTTAGGTTTTGGTTTTCGTTCTTTTTCGTTCGTCGTTTTATCTCCATTTAATGTAGAGAAATTGATGAAACACCTTTAAAAAAGTGCACCGTCGATTAGGCGAGATAGATTTCTGTTGCACACGAAAACACAAACAAACACTCAGACATTTTATTTTAAAAGGAAAAATAAAAATAAAAAAATTAAATATATTTGAAAAAAAAAATTTTATCAGCCACGAAAAATATATATATATATATATATATATATATATTCTTTTTTTGTTTGTTTGAAAGGTACTTTCACCATCCTCCATTCTAGTGAGTTGTCTCTCTTCCTCCTCTTTTCTTTTTTGAATTCAAAAGTAAAATCACTGAAAGCAAAAAAAAAGTAAAAAAAAAAACAATATGAATGAAGCATACCAAAGGCATATTCACCGTTCTTTTTTTTTTTTTTTATCTTTTAAAGAAGAAAGTAAAAACGATTTTCTTCACTTCACTGAATGGTCGGCTTTCGTGGCTGCCGCAACGGAACACGCATTTCATGCACGTACGCGTTGAAGAACAAAGACTTAAAGGAAAATGCGAAAACGCAAAAAAAAAAAAGAAAGAGGACTTGAAAAAAAAAAAAAGGGAAAATGACAAAATGTAAAAATAAAAAAAGAATTCACAAAGTAATAACTTTTTTGTTTTGTTTTCACGTCACCATTTCCTTTTTTGCTTCTTTTTTTGTCATTAAAGTTTTTGAAGTGTACATTTTCTTTTTGTTTTTTTCCCTCTTTTTTCTTACTTTTTCATTTCCATTTTCCCTTTTCATCTCCTCTCATTAACATTACTTTACCAACAGAAAAACAAAGAGCAACAGGTGGGGATCGAAAAAAAGAAAACAAAAAAAAAACCAAGTCAAAAGATTTATGTTTGTCTGAGTGTGTGAAGTGTTATCTAAAGTGCGAGCCTTCACGAAACGGGCGGTGTTTATCATGCCAGTTCGAGTTGCCCGTGTGCCCACGAGAGGTCGGCGCAGCGGTTGAGAGAAGAATGCCCCCCGTAGAGGTTCACAATATGTTCATTTGTCACACAGTTACTGGGAGTTACGTGTGTGTAAATAAATTTAAAAAAAAAGAAAAAGAAAAATATATATCTTTCCTTCATTCTTTTTCTTTTTTTTTTTCTTTTTGGAGAATACATAGTCGTGCGTGTGTACAAAGAGTAAAGTAATAGTTTGGATTTCTTTCTTTTTTTTTTCTTTTTGGTCTTCTCTCGTTGCATTCATTGTTATCGTTTGCTTCTTCTTTTATTTTATTTTCCATTTTTCATTTCTTTACTCTTCTCTTGGTTTGTTGTTTGCGTGTACCAAAGCACACACGGCACGCTCAATGTACCTCCGCTCCCTTCTGCCACGCACAGTTACCCGCATTCCCCTCAAAGAGTGGAAAAAGAGTAAAACGTAAAGTGCAAAGTAATAATAATAATAAAATTACATCCGCTGTGCGGGTAAATGTGCGTGGGAAGAAAAGAATCGCGGGGGAAGAAGTCGGCTCAGCAGTTAGTTTTCGGTTTAAATAAAAAGGGGTCGCAGCAAAAGTGGTGTTGAGTGCTTCAAAGAAGATCACTCGGTGAACTGGCGCAAGTGGAAATATCAGAAGAGGGAGGATTCATGATAAATTACAGAAATAAAAAAAAAAAAAAAACATGGCTTGCTTACATGCAAGCTGACGCATACATATATATATATATATATATAAAGATAACAATAATTATTAAAGAAAAAAAAAATGATATAAAGTAAAAACAGTGTGTTGTTTCATTACGTACTATTCCTGTTTTGGGTCATCAAGCGTCGCGAACAAAGACTGTCTGGTGATACGCGTACCCCTCCGCGAGTTGGTTGACAGCCCGGTTGAGCACGGTGTAGCCGTCGATCTGACGCACGAGTGCGCGCTGCGCCTCGGCGTCGGTGTGTCTGTCCTGCAGCGAGACGACCGTAAAGCGGTCGGGGCGAAAGCGCGCAATCAGTCCGCGCAGGTGCGCCGCGCTGAGGACGTTCGTCTCGCACGTGGCGAATGGCTGCGCGGCGCCGTCGGCCACGACGCGGAGGCACTCGTACCCGCCGTCGGGAAAGTGCGTCACGTGTTGGGCGCACTTCGCGCGCGCGCCGCGGACGTTCGCCATGTAGACGTTCACCTGCACGTCCTCCTCGCGGCGCGCGGCGTCCCGGCGGTCGACGGCGTCGTACACGAAGTGGAAGAAGTGCTCGCGGTCGACCGGCCCGGTGAGAAAGGCGTGGCCGGCGGGAAAGGCGCCCTTCAGCGCGGCGTATTCGCGCGCCATGGCGTCCCCCATCCCGCCGGCCGCCGTCCACGGGGAGCGCGCGTTGAGGCGGACAAACGACGCCCACTCCACGTCCGCCCCGACCGCGCGGACGGCGGCGACGAGGGCGGCGAGGGACTCGTGCAGCCGCACGCCGCCGGCCGCCGTCCACACCACGCGCCGCGCGGACAGCACGAGGACGCTCCGCTCGGAGCGCAGTGCGCGGACGGCGCCGCCGGTCGGGGCGGAGAGGGACTCCCCCGCGCGGGACACGGCGCCGCGCAGGTCCGCCGCGCAGAGAACGGCCGGAGGGACGGGGCGGCGGAAGTTCAGCTCGAGGCGCTTCTCGAGGCCGCAGTCGTCGGAGCCGCTCGGCGCGTCGAAGCCGCCCCAGAGGGCCATCAAGTCGTGCACGGACTGCGGGTACTCATCCCGCGGGGAGGACCAGACGGCGGTCATATCGGCGGAGTCGCGTTTAGCGAAGAAAAGGAAAAGGAAAAAGAAAAAGAAAAAAACGAAAAAAGCTTGTTCCCCTTTTTGGCGGGGGGTTGTGTTTGTGGGGTGGGGATGGATTGGAGGGGAGTGGGAGAGGGGTGTGAAGGTAAGAGAAGAGAAAAAGAAAAAATTTTCATCATACTAGTCATTACAATAACTTTCGCGATTCAGACATATTATAATGTTGCATATACTGTACTTATACTGTACATATATATATATATATATATATATATATATATATATATATATATATATATTGTTCTGTTGTTAGGTAAGAAACGCTTTAAACAATCGAATAACCAGAAGCATAAGCAGACACACATGCAGGCATAAGTACTTACGCATAAAGGAAAAAAGAAAAACACACAACTATATATATATATATTCAAAGATTTTGTTTTTGTTTTTACAACACGAATCTCCTGTAATAGCGACACTCGAAAAACAAAAAAAGGATAGGAATTTACAACGCGTTAAACCAACAGAACTTATTACTTTCATCTTATCGTCCTCATCCTTTCTTTCATTTTTTTGTCCTCTTCCTTCCGTTGGGTTTTACGTACGATGTCGCACATAGTTTGTCTTTCTGCATTAAATTAGTTATTATTTAAAAAAAGAAGTTTCTTCTTTTTTTCTCTTTCTTTGGAAAATAAAAAAGGGCAACACAAAAAAGTTGGTTTGGAAAAACAACTGCAAGAACACCTCTATCAATAAAGCTATTTCTCTCTTCACCTCCGCTTTTCTTCTTTCTTTAATATATATATATATATATATATATATTCTTTCTTCGTCTCTCTTTCTCTCTGTGTGTGTTGGCGTACTTCTTTTACTTTTTTGTCTTCTTTGTTTATGTCCCTTTCTCTTCCTCTTTCTCCCTCCGTCTCAAAGACGAATTCTGTCGATTTTCATCAGCAATGCTTTATTATAGTTTATTGCATAGCCTTCATCTTCTCCATACCATCAACAAGTTGTTTTTCCTGTGCACTGAGGGCATCAATCTTTTCACTGTTTGCTTGACGAATTTCCGCCGGGACTTTTGTTTCATAGTTGGGAATACTCATCTTCTTCTGCATACCCTCTATTTGCTTCTGAAGACCCGTCAGCTGCTTCTCGAGCTTTGCCACCTCCTTCTGCACATCAATAAATCCGAGGAGCATCATATGCACACTCACCTCTTTATTCACCATGGAGAAACCGCAGCCCTTCGGCACACTGGTTTCCTCCTCCTTTGCCATCACCGTCACGTTGGCGACGACGGCGAGGGAGGAGATCATAAAGGTGTTCGCCGCAACGAGACTCCGCACATTCGGCGAGTGGGTCACCACCCAGACATCGGGTTTGTGCTTATTTGTTAACGCATAGGACGCCTTCATGGAGCGGAAGGCGTGCACCGTGTCGAGTATGACGCGCATCTGCTCCTCCACGGCCTCACTCTTCCACCCCGTCGTGGTTGGGTACGGTGCGAGCATAATGGAATCGCCACCGAGTGTGTCAAAGTGCGGCAGGCGGTGCCACAACTCCTCTGTGAGGAATGGCATCATGGGGTGCAGCAGTCGCAATGCGACCTCCACCACGTAGAGCAGCACATCCTGCACACGCTGCTTTCCATCTCCACCAGACTGAATGGTTGGTTTGGTGAGCTCCAGGAAGACATCACAGAGTTCATACAGCCAGAAACGGTACGCGGCGTTTGTGGAGAGGGCAAAGTCATATGTTCCCTCCGAGAAACCACGTGTGCACTCCTCAATCGCCACATCCAAGCGGGAAAGAATCCATCGGCACTCCAACGGCAGACTATCCGCTTTGGATGCGTCAAAATGCGTGGTTTGTGGTTTGTACTCCGTACCGAGGGCGTGATAAAGGACATATCGCACAGCATTCCATAACTTGTTGCAAAATTGTCTGTAGGCGACAATGCGATCAATATCAAGGTTCACACTACGTCCGGATTGTGTGTAAGAAAGAAGACCAAAGCGTAGTGCATCACTACCACACTCTGGAATACCGTTTGGAAACGTTTCCTTCTGTAATTTCAGCGCACGAGGGACTTCCTTCGCATCGAGGTTACCGTTTGTTACGGTCTCATGAAGAGTCTCCAGTGTGATGCCATTGATAATAAAAAGTGGATCAATAACATTACCTTTGGACTTACTCATCTTTTCGCCATTCTTATCACGTACCATGGCGTGCAGAAAAACTTCACTAAATGGAAGTTTTCCAGTAAAGTGGAAGGATGTCATCACCATACGTGCCACCCAGAAGAACAAAATGTCGTGTCCAGTCTCCATAAGACTTCCAGGGAAGAATTTATGCATATCATCCGAGTTGTCTGGCCAGCCTAGGGTGGAGTAAGGCCACATAGCAGAGCTGAACCAGGTGTCCAGAACATCCGGGTCCTGCTCGAGTACAAGCTTCTGTACTTGTTCATCGGAGAGGTTAAACTTGGTTTTGGCCTTTTGCTTCGCCTCCTCTGTGTTACGGGCCACAACCCAAGGGTCCTCATGGGTGGTGGGGATGACACCTGTGCACTTGTACGCAGGAATGCGGTGACCCCACCAAAGCTGACGAGAAACACACCAGGGTTTAATATTTTCAAGCCAATGGAACCAAACTGCTTCGTGTGATGGGGGGTATAGACGAAGTTCCTTATTGCGCACCGCCTCCACCGATTTGCGGGCCATTTCAGTACAATCCACAAACCACTGTGGCATCAACAACGGCTCCACAATGTCTCCTGTGCGGCTACAGATACCGACACGATACTCATAGGGAATCACATCCCGTAAAAGTCCCATTCTTTCCAACTCCTTTACCAACTCACGACGGCAATCAAAACGGTGCATGCCCTTAAATGGACCATCCATGCAAATTATTCCGTTCAAATCCATCATAGTTAGCTGCGGCAAGTTGTGGCGCACACCAGCCTCAAAGTCATTTGGATCATGGGAAGGAGTAATCTTTACCGCACCTGTTCCAAAGCTCATGTCTACAAGAAGAGGATCCAGAATGAGTGGAATGGTATCATCGCGAAAAGGGCACTTGAGGCGTTTACCATGATACTTCTTGTAGCGTTCATCCTCCGGGTGCACGGCGACGGCGGTGTCACCGAGAATGGTTTCCGGGCGGGTTGTGGCAATCACAATCTCCTCATCGCTGTCCGCAAATTTGTACGCCACATGCGTTAAGACACCCATATCCACCTTCTTTGCATACCCAGGAATGGCTAGCTTCACGTTCTTCTGCACATCAATGAACTCCACCTCGAGGTCGGAGATGGCGCTTTGCAGCGCGCAGCACCAATTGACGAGGCGCGTGGAGCGGTGGACGAGTCCGTCCTCGTGCATCTTCACAAACGCCTCCACCACCGCCCTCGCGCAGTGCTCGTCCATCGTGAAGTGCTCACGCGTCCAGTCCAGGCTCAGCCCGATCATGCGCAGCTGACGGGTGATGGCGCCGGCGTGGTTTTCCTTGAACTCCCACACACGTTTGAGGAACTCCTCGCGTCCAATCTCGTGGCGCGACTTCCCGAGCTCCTTGAGGAGGCGCTTCTCCACCACCACTTGCGTGGCAATCCCGGCGTGGTCGGTGCCAGGGACGTACAGCGTGTTGTCGCCCTTCATGCGGTGAAAGCGGATGAGGGTGTCCTGCACCGCGCCGGTCAGGGAGTGGCCGAGGTGAAGGTGCCCCGTCACATTCGGAGGGGGGGAGACAATCACAAATTTGCTTCCATTGTGTTTGCGGTTCATGTCGGTGGCGGGGCGAAAGAAGCCGGAGTCCTCCCACCATTGGTACCAACCCGCCTCCACCTCTTTGGGGATGTAGGCCGCAGCCATCTGTGGTGCCAACTGCTTCATCAGAAAAAGACCGACACGGAACGTGCTGAGTACTCCAAACAAATGTATTTAAAAAAATAAAACTTGTAAACCAACTAAAGTATACATAAATAAACAAACATCACATATGGAGCCATAATTCAGTGTCATCGAAAGAGCATTAAAAAAAAAAAATGAGCAAAGAGAGAAAAGAATGCAAAAAAAAAAAAAAACAGTAAAAAAAATCCATCTATTTAAACAAACATACACATTTACATGTATAAACATGCAGCGTATAGACAACATGCTCTTAAAGAAATATTCGCACCTGCTAGCACATATAAAAAAAGGAGGGATTACCAATAAATCAAGTATGAGGGAAACAGAGCGTTTACTAACTTTGGCTTTTCTTTTGCTTTTTTTTTCTGTTCTCTTCAAAGTATCTGCCAGACAGCAACACACTTTCTGGCTCAAAAACAGATACAACAACTTGAAGTAAAAAAAATAATAATAACAAAGTTTAAATATGATCTTTTTATTTTATTTTTCATGTGGGAACAAACAAACAAATAAACAAAGACTGACGAAACTTAGTATCAAGGAATTTAGAGAAACAGACATTTTTTTTTTTAATATTGGTACCTTTTTTTTTTTTTGCCTTCTTGTCCCTTTTTATTCTCTTCCGAAGCCTTTTTCCGCATCATTTGTTTCTCAAAGCATTTCAGAAAAGGAAAATAAAGAAAAAAAAAAAGTTTTGTCACACACACTGAGAATCTGCTAGTGTTCATTTTGTCTCTTTTCATGCATGTTTGTGTTCATTCTTTAACAGTGTCAATATTATTTCTCACGAAAAAGTAAAGCAACAAAAACAACAACAATCTTTACCAGAGAAACAAAAAAAAAAGGATCACTGTTGTACACAAGTCCATCATTCTTTTGTTTTTCTCTTTTCTTTTTTTCTTTTTTCGCAGCAAACAGATTGCAAACAATGCGTCACATTCATTTCATCAAGTTACCTTTGAAACCCCACGTGGGAGGGAGGCATTGGTATTGACACTTCTTTTCTCCCCTTGCGAATTTCCTCTATTTGATTGGGTTTATCCGAATTCATTTTTCTTTTTTTCTTTTTGATTATTGATAAACCTTTTTTTTTTTTTTGAGGAGAAAGTCATTGTTACAATGATGAGTTTTCGTGTAAACGCTTTTTTTTTTTATGGAGAGAGGGGGGATTGGGTTCACTGAACTTGTACCATCACGATGCAGCACGCTCAAAAACAAACGTCTCAAAAGAAAAAGAATTATAAAAAAAAAAATGCACCAAAAACAAACAAACAAACAAAGTAAAAAAAAACAAAAAATTATTCAATTCCTTTTTTTCCAGCATTTCCTTCTTTTTCCTTTTCCTAAATATTTTACCTTATATATATATATATATATATATATATATATATATATATATATATATTTCTTTTCAGTATCTTCAATTCACATTATCATTCACGAAGAAAGGTTCTTTTTTTTTTTTGCTCTATCTTCGTGGTGTGACTTTCTTCAAGAACGATGCATTTACTCTATACACGTGCTGCACCGCACTATCATTTCTTTCCTCGCTTTTCCTCTTTTCTTTTATGTGTTTTGTTGAAATGCTTCTCTCTACTAGGAGGGGGACCATTTCACAACTCCTACCAAAGCTCTCAGTGTCTTGCGCGTCAAGAATGCCTCGTTACTACACACTTTCATTTTGCCCATTTTTTGCCTTTTTTTTAAAACAAATTTTCAAACACCTTTTTCTTTCGTTACTTTTTTTTGCCTATTGATTTTTGGATTCGAGTATCACATGATTTTTTTTTTTTTGGGGGGGGTTATTTTCGAGTATTTCTTTTTTTTTCTTCTTTTTTCTGTTTTGTTTGTTTTTTCACGTGTATTTTGTGTTCTGTTGAGCACATGTGTTTTATCATTGCAATATATATATATATATATTTATATATTTTTACATATATATATATATATATATATATCAATTTTTTTTTTTTTACCTCACTTCCTCCTCTTGCGGTTTGGCTGTTCACCTTCTGCGTCGGCGATTAATGTGAAATAAAGAGTTTACCGGAGCGTCTGAGTTTGACCAAAACTTCCCGTTGACGTGTGTGTCGTTGTTCGATTTCCTCCGTGTAATAACTGTAATCCCAGTGTCGCACCTCATCGCTCCACAGCATCATCGACGACAGCTTTGCAAGAACCTGTTGGTAGGGATCAGGTGAAAGGGTAAAGAGGGCGTTGGCTCCAATGTATTCTTTTTCCACAGCAAGCAAAATGCGCTTCCACTTGTCAATGTTGGCTTTACGCTTTGGGTCCTTATGGTACGCGGCGGAGAGGAGTTGTTTGAGCATTAATCGATGATCCTCCCGCGAGACGCATGTCTTTCGTGATTCGGCGAGAATAATGTCATTGAGTCTGTTTTGGCGCCACGCCGCAATCTTTTGGCGGTCGTGCCCAAGGTCAACAACAGAACTGCTACACGAGACGGGGCCAACAGACGAGCATTCGCTTCGCGTGTCCTCAGAGGCGTTGGTTAACATTTTTGTGAAACTGCAGGGCTGTAACGTAACCAACTCCAAACGCTGCATCAACATATAAATCATAGCAAATATAAATATAAAAGTAAAAGAAAGAAAAAGAAAAAAGAAAGAAAGTAGTAATAATGATAATAATCATATTAGTAGACCAAAACTACACATCTTACATCAAGAACGCAATAACACACATAAAGTCTAAAGAAGAAAAAAAAAAATTGCATACAAAAAGACTACACATGGAAAAGTAATAACAAGAAAAAAAAAACTTTTTTTAAAAGAAAGAAAAAACAACAAAAGAGGAGTCTTTGGAAACAAAAAAAGGGGAAAAAAGAATAAAAAGCAATGTCAGATACACCAATGCGAAGAACAGTCTTTTTTTTTTTTTGTTCTCCTCCCATGTGTTTCTTTTTCTTCTTATTTTCCTTTTTGTTCCTCTCCACATTTCATTTTTTTTTTCTTTTCAGAGAAGACGAGGCGAGAGATGTTAGCCCAAATTCTCTCATTCCCATCTCTTTCTCAGTTTCTTTCTTTCTTTCTTTCTTTTTTTTTTTTGGGTTGCTGTTGTCTTTTGTGTTTTTTTTTTCTTACATATATATATATATATATATATATATATATATATATAATTCTTTTCTTTTCTTCTCGTATTTATTATTTACTTGGTGAGTTTAGCGCGTCGGATGAGCATCTCGACTTGATTGTTCTTTGTCTTATACACAAAGAACGGGAAGAGAGCCGGGATGACGCACAGAAAGAAGTACGCGACGGTTTCCCGAATGTAACGTCTGTGCAGTCTGTCATACCGTTCCCGCGTGACGACGGAGACGACGCCGCGGAAACTCTCATCATCGTTTTCCTCCCCGCGAAAGTACGCGTTGCCTTCGCGCAGCACATTACTGTACGCCCGCCGCGGAAGCGGATCGCCCGCGTAGTGCGAATAGGACACCTCCGCCACTCCGGCGGCGTAATTCCCCAACGCGTTTGGCGCCACGGCGTAGCGGAGGACGGCGGACTCGCCGTGCGAGAGGGCGTCCACGCGTTTGGTGCGAACCGTTCCGTCGACGAGGACATCCGAAATGGTGAGATCGACCGCGGGGGTTTGGCCAAAGTTTGTCACCGTCACAGTGAACTCCACGCTGTTTCCGACTATGACATAATCATCCGAGACGCTCTTGGAGACGAAGAGAAACGGTGTCGACGGGTTCGCGGAGGAAAGCGACGCCAGGAAAAAGGAAAGGAGGACAACCGCTACTACCGCGAGGCGCATTTTTGCAGAAATCACACAATAAAAGTATACTATAGAAATATGGTACAAATAAACAAGCAAAAGGGTAGAAGACAAAAAAAAAAAAGAAACATATACAAAAATAAATAAATAAATATACATAAATATTGCGAAATATATATATATATATATATATATATATATATGCAAGCATGTGTAGAGAAGTACAGAGAAAGATAACAATACCAAAAAAAAAAAAAATAGATTAACTCTGTGCACTTTGTGTGTGCATATGTGATTATTGACTGTGAGGCAAACAGACACGAGAAAAAATCAAAGGTAAAAAAGATAGCAATACCTTTTTGTCTCTGCGTGAGTGCTTGTTCTTGATGTTTTTCTTATTTTTTTTTTTTTTTTGCTCTCTTGCCGTGCAAACAGTAGTGAAAGAAAGGGCAAAAAAAAAAAGGCCCATAGAAAGTACAGATATGAACAAAAGGTTGAAAAAAAGTGACGCCAAACCAACAATGAGCGTTACAAAAGACTACAAAAGTATATACACAAGAGTTTCAACTAACCCAACACGACGAGAAAAAAAACAAAAACGACAAGAGTTATAATAGCAACAACAAAAACAAAAAAAAAAGGAACAGAAACATACAAAGTCCACCAAAAGGCACATTCATGTGCACGTGCGTCTGTCCTTGAGAAGACAACCAACGCGTGCAAACTCTTCTTTTTTCTTTTTCTTTTCTTTTCGTTTTAAAGCCATCACAGCTTTAATGTCTCCAAATTTTCAATAGTGACGCGGTGGAGCGGAATGTTATGTTCAGCGAGTCGCTTGCACACCTTTCGCATGCCGTGCACTTTCCCCATATGCGCGAACACCTCCTGCGCCGGCTGCGTGACCTGTCCGATGTCGACGAGGTGATCCATTCCGCGCGCGACGTAATCCCAATCCCCCGTCTCCACCGCGTGCGCGAGGAGTGGGGCGACGACGTCGACATCGCCGAGCACGCGGGCGTTCTCGAGGTGCTCGGAGAGGTGCTGCAGGCTGCATCCCCCGCGCAGAATGTGGCGGAGGGCGAGATCAAACGGGACGGAGTTCTTTGGGCACGCGGAGATGAGGCGGAGAATCTCCTCCCACCCGAACGCCTCCATCAGCGGCCAGAGGGAGAGCACCTCACTCCGCGTCACGCGCACGTGGCGCAGCAACTCGACCGCCACGTCGGACCGCCGCAGCGCGAGGGCCGCGTGCACCAAGTTGCACCGCGTCACCGACGCGAAGGGAAAGCTCTCGATGAGCTTTGCCTCCCACTCCGCGCCGGCGGACTTGAGGAGAACGGCGCACGCCTCGGCCGACGCGATTTGCTGCGACGCACTCGACAGACGCGCGCCGAGGAGTGCGGCGCTGATCGTCTTCGAGTCGCCTTTATTGAGCGCGTCCCAAAAGACGCTCCACTCCACCTCGTCCGGGGCCTTGCGCTGCAATATCGCGGAGAGACGGATCTTCTCATTGAAGCGGCTCTTCACCTCATCCACGCGCACCCCCGTGGCGTGCATGACGGTCTTGAGGAGATCAAAGGTGTCGACGGGCGGCGCGTGGTACGGGTGGTGCTGATACACACGCAGCGCCTCAAGCCAATCGCCCGTCTCAAGCGAGGTGTGGAACTGCTGCGGTAGCGGCACCGCCTTCCACACACGATCCGATGTCTGCTTTCGTTGCGCGAATAGACCAGCCGCCTTCAACATCTAACAGAAAAGGAAAGAAAAAAAAAAAAACTTAAAGAAAAAAGAACCAGAAGAAAAAAAAAAAAAGAGAGAGAGAAGGAGAAGCGTGCTGGTACAATTGAAAAAAAAAAAAAAAAATGAACAAGAATAAATCATGAAAATATATCAACAAAATAGAAAAATAAGAAATAGAAAAATGAAATCAAAGAGGAAGAAAAAAAAAAAAAAAACAGGAAAGGAATAACTCCTGAAAGAACTCCATCTGTGGAGATGGAACGGTGTCATTTATACATCAAATCCACACATGGCATCTCATTCCAGAGAATAAAATAAACAGACATAAATGACATAATACTAGCCATACGAGGAGAAAAACCCAGATAAGAACTCAAGGGACATATAACACGAAACAGTAAAAAAAAAACAGCAGTAACCGAAATAACACAAAGAAACACAGCAACAACAAAATGCGTAAAAGTAGCAAGTAAGTGCTGTTGTTTGTGTTTTACTTTATAATACCATACTGCCGCTTTTCATCCGCGGTCAGAGCGTGGGCGGGCACGAATTCGCCAAGATGTGGAATGTACTCCTCTAAAAGCATGGCACGTGCACGGCGAATGTAATCCCGCAGCTCCTCAAATTGTTTCTTGTCGCGTTCCTCGACGAGGGCCTCATTTCGTCGTTCCTCATCCTTCAACCGCTGCCGCTCATCGAGGAAGCGCTGCCCCTCCGCCTGCTGCTGCCGCTTCAACTCGCGCTGCTGCTCCTTCTCCTCCTTCTCGCGCTTCGCGTTTCGCGCGAGCTGTTCCATCATGAGCTGCCGCTCCCGCAGCTCCTCGCGCAGCTCCATGGAGGCCTTCTGCTGGCGCGCCTCAATGAGTCGGAGGTTCTCCGTCCGCACGGACGCGGCGAGGGCCTCGCGCTTCTCCTCCTCCGCCCGCATCGCCTGCCGCTCCCGCGCGACGCGCTCCGCCTCGTAGTACTCGTTGAGAAGCGTCTCGAGCTCCTCGCGGCGCCGCTGCTCCTCGGCGATGCGGCGGCCCTGCTCCTCGAGGAGGCGCGCCTTCACCGCGTCGCGCTCGCGCAGCAGCTTCTCGTCCGCCTCGCGCCGCCTGCCCTGCTCCGCGCGGTACGCCCGAATCGCGGCGTCCTCCGCCTCCTCGCGGCGCTTCTCCGCCGCCTTCATCTCCGCGCGGAGGCGGTAGAACTCGTCCGCCTCCGCCTGCAGCCGGCGCTGGCGGTCGAGGCGGTCGAGGCCGTCGAGGAACTCCCGCTCGTGCACCCGCGCAACCACCGCGTCCACGGCGATGCGCTCCTTGCGCTGCTCCTCCGCCTCGCGCTGGGCGAGGGCCTTGCGCTCCTCGATGAGCCCGAGCTGCGCCGTCTGGTGCCGGCGAAACGCCTCCACCTCCCGCTGCCGCCGCTCGTCCTCGCTCGCCTTGGCGAGGCGGTCCTGCTCGTTGAGGTGCGCAATGTACTCCCGCTCCTCCTGCACCTGGCGGGCGCGAAGGGCGCGGATCTCGTCCACCTGCGCCGCACGCCCGCGCTTCATCTGCGCGTGCTTGAGGAGCGCCTCCAGGTCGCGCAGCTCGGGAAGGGCGCGGGCAATCTGGAGCATCTTCCCGTCCCGCACCTCCAGGCGCTGCTGCTCGGCTAGCTCCTTCGCCAGCGCCTCATCCCGCGCCGCGGCGGCCGCCTTGCGCTCACGGCTCGCCGTAAACTCGGCCTCCTCGCGCTGCAGGGCGAGCTCTGCTTGGACCGCCTTGTAGCGATTCACACGACGTAGCCTTTCCACACGCGCATTGGAAGCGTCCATCAAAGCGTGAACAAAAGTACTAACGGTGAAAAAAAAAAAAAATGGGGTAGGGTTGTTCAAATCTTCTATACACAAAGAAAAAAAGAAAAAGAAAAACTTTTCCTTTTAGTTGCTCTTCTGTTCTTTTTTTTTGTGTGTGTTGTGTGCGTGTCCGTTTTTCTCTCTTTCTCCCAATTGTTCGACCTTTGTACGTTTGTCTGTAAGTGCGTGTGTCTTATCACTCCTTTTTGTTTCTATTACTTTACTTTCTCTACACTATGTATCATGAATTGAATAATTCAACACAGCAACGACAAAAACAAAAAGAAAAAAAGAAAGAAAGAAGCAAAAAAAAAATATATATATTCATAGACACATACGTATTGTAAAGGAAATGTTTGTTGTAAACATAAAGAAGTTACATTGAGAAAAAGAAAACCGTCAAAATAATTCTTTAAAAAAACACCAATTTTCGCTACTGTGGCACAACTTACATGTGCATGAGTGATCACACACACACACACACACACGAGCACATGTGCACAATCACACACACGAGCACATGTGCACAATCACACACGCATATGTGTGCAAACATGCATATATAGAAATATATATATAAGAGAGGAAAAGTGATACAAAAACGTGCATTTGTGTTAAATGTGTCGTTCCCCTCGTTCCACTTCACAGATCCAGTGCGGCGCGTATGTCACGCACGCAGTTGGCAACGCCTTCGCGGTGCCCACGGACTCGTATAGCCGTCGCGTGCTCCAACGCCGTCGCCGCCGCCGCCACGCCGTGCTGTTCGCGCAGCCGCTGCAGTCCGTCCCCCCGCGGCCCCGTCAGCCGCCGCATCCGCCCGGGCGGCACCGGCACGACCGCCTCGTCGGCGTCAAACGTCTCCCCTCCGGAATCCCGTCCGGCGCGGAGGGCGCGCATCTCCAACCGCTGCTCCGCCAGCGCGGCCCGCAGGAGCGCGGCGTCGGTGGCGAGGTCGGGCGGAAACGCGTCCGCGCGGCGCGTCGCGTCGAGAAAGGCCGCCTCCAAAGCCGCGCGCGCCGAAGGGGCGGCCGGCGACACGTCCGCAATGGCGCGCCGGTAGAGATCCGCCGCGGCCGACAGCTGCGCGCGGAGAAAGGCGCCGTGGCGCTCCAACGCCGCCCGCTCGGCGCGCAGCTCGAGCAGCCGACGCCGAATGGGCTCCGCCGGGTCGCACTCCCCCAACGCGGCGGAGGCGGTGGCGGCGAGAGACGCTTTGCGCGACGCGGTCTCGTGCCACGCGGACTGCAACGCGTGGAGGCGGCTCAGCAGCGCGGCGTACTCACTCTCCACCTCCTCCGCGCAAGGAGACTCCGCGACGGCATCAGACATGAGAGATGTCGGCGCAAAAGGACTAGATGTAAGTGGGTGTTCTGTTGGCATCGCCCTTGTTCTTGTTGCAAGAACAAATAGACAGACAGATTTCACACATACACACAACAACAAACACACACACAAAAAAAAAGAAAGTATATATCAAAAAAATACACACATGTCAATGAAAAAGACATTCACGCAGCCGAATGGTAAGAAGTTACAAGACTCACCTGATATCGCAAGGTAAAATAAAAATAAAACACTCTTCTTTTTTTCTGCTTTATCGTTATTGTCGAAACAAGCACACACACAAAAAAGAAAAAAAAATAGTCACATTAAGGTCAAGAGATGGACCAAAGTAAAATAGGTTTATAAAAGGGATGAAAATAAGACAGCAACGCGAAAAATAAAAACACGCACATATATATATATATATATATATATATATATATATATATACATATATATATATATTGAAACACTTCATAACAGCAAGAAGAAAAAGGGGGGAAAAACGCTAAGCATACCTTCAAAAGCACAAACAAAAAAAAAAAAGAACGCATGCCATGTTCATCAATACGTGATAACCCGTACACCACCAAAGTGTCCTAATCTGTGAGGAAACCGGTCACCAGGACATCCCATGAACATAAAGTTACGTGGAACGTCAAGTTCAACGGAAATATCATAAACTGAAAATGGTGTAAATGGAGCATACACAAAAAACAACTCAACGGTCAACTTTGGGTATAATTGATCCATAGTCCCACAGCACCTCTCCATCTGCCGCATTGCCTCATGTGAGTTCAGATACGATGCGTGAAAAGAATGGCCCTCAGGAAACTCCTCCCTGTTATCTCCTACGGTCTCGGAGACCCATTCATCTTGACCACTGCGACTGCCAGGGACGGGGGCTATACTCGCAGTAAATTTTCCATTTGTACCTAACATATGAATGATTTTCACAGTGTGTGTTTCCTCATTGTCGATGATGTACAAAAGTACTTTATTCAGTAGACTCACATCTGGTTCCTTGGCGAAGTAGACCACTGGAAATCGTCTAAGAGAGGCCACAAGGGATTGTAATCGATTTTTAAGTCGTCCTTGACTTTGCGGGATAATTGCATACAAGAAACGACAAGCCGCCACACGAAGTCGTGTCACCACAACAACAGATGCGAATATGAAAAAATATAAACTGAAAAACATGGCATTACGGGGGTCACGAGCAACATTACCTACAAGTCCTGCGGAAACGAGAGAAAGGGCTAATATTACGACAAACGGGTTCACTATAGGTTTTCGAGGTAATTTACCACGCTTAAATTTAAGTAAAAGGTTACTCACGCAAAGGAGAACCATTACTGCCAAAAAAGCAATAGCATACACACCTCCTAAAGTCACCATATCATTCACAAGTAGTCGAAGCGAGCATGTTAAAATACAAAAACTAATAATAATGATATGATTACTACCAAAGCAGCGGTTTACTTGAAGAAAAGCACGTGGCATAATGCGATCCAGTGCAAGTCGTCGATGAAGACCTTCTACACCAACATACGCCGTAAGGACAGCCCCTGCGAGAACAAGAGCAGCGTCAATAACAAGAAGAATTCTAAACCAATCTCCCATTGCTTTTTGTGCAACCATTGCAAGACTAAAATTTGCATTTTTAATCAAATCTTCAATAGGCACAACACCCATAGCAAGTAATGCCATGGCTGGATTCACCATGGTCACGATAAGCCACATATTACGTAGAGTCTTTGGAAATACACCAGGCTTTTGTTCTTCAATGTAATTAGAGCTACTTTCAAATCCTCTCACTCCGAGTAATGCACTAGAAAACCCAAAATATATATTAGCAGCCCAGTTACTATATGGATTTGCCACAGGTGATGTCGAATTCCAACTTTCCCTAAGTATAACTCCGCTATCTCTGATGACAAACACCAAAGAAGACACGAGAAGCATCATTAGTGTGGCTAAATGAACAAGGAATAACATGGTGGCCGCATTTGCAGAGTCTTTTATACCAAGTAACGTAAGAATACCAAAAAGACATAGAATGCCTATACATATCCATTTGGATGGAATCATATCCCACTGTGAATGGAGGTAATCCCCCGCAGAGGCAGCGCTGGTTACGGCCGTAGCAGTGTAACTAAGTGTTGACAAAATAGCAGCGACGGAGGCCCAGTTCTTGTCCACCGTATTGAGTAAGGCGTTGTATGTTCCCCCATTCATTGGAAGTGCACTAAAAACTTCAGCATAAATGTAACGAAACAGAAACAGAACAAAACAAACAATCAATGAGGAGAAAGGGGCAAGACGGCCACTGGAGGTGGCAACGATCCCAGTGGCATACAAACATGAAGATGTGATGTCATTTCCAGCAATAGATGTCGCACGAAGTTGCCCAAGCGCGTTCTGTCGCACCCCTGGAACATAGAGTTCCTCCTCATTTCTATCATTGTCACTCACATTTGTTACTCGAGACGAACGTACCGAAAGGACTTGTTGGTTTGGTGGAACTACACGCTTCATGTAAAACACGGCACCACATGGAGCCTCTTCCCAGGGGTGCTTCAATGTATTTCCCTCCGGCGCATCGCTTGCGTACGGCCGTTGACGAACATTGTATCCATACAGTTGACCCGCGTTGTTTGTCTCCTCGAGCAATGGTGTGCAAGAAGCCTTGTCAGACATTTACTTACAGGCGCATGTATTCACACACACACAAAAAAAAAAAAAAGGAGGGGAAACAAAGAAACAAAAGTAGCAAGCTTAAGAAAGGGTAGAAGCAAAATAGCACTAAGGGTAATACAAATCAAAAGGAAAAAATAAGTTTAAAAAAAAGGACCAAAAAAACAAAAAAAAAGAATTGATAACACAAAAAAAAGGAAAAAAAGACAATACCATCTCTCTTTTTTTTTTTTTTGATTTGGGAATTCATTTAATTCCCACGTATGTTTGCAATTTCAGGAGCAGTGATGTAAAAACAAAAAAAAAATCTTCTTATTCTTTTTTCTTTCTTAAGATCGATTCCATCTACTTTCCGCCTGCGCAGTGGTATGATTCCAACCAGGGTTTTCAAATATTTCTCTATCTGACGGAGGAGGAGGAACGTCGGTGCGCTCAAAGTTGTCATCAAAGTTGTCTAATGGAAATGATTGCAGTTCACGACCCATAGCGACGGCCGCCGCATATTCGCACCCAACCATTCGGCCATATGTGGAGACGCATGGACTATTTTGGTGATAAAGCACTATCAAAGGGAGATTCCTTGACGCATAGTAGCGACAGTGGAGGGCGGCAATCGCTGAATCCGCATCGTCCACAGAGTTAAAAGTTACCTCAGCGTACACATGAGTTCCCTCATGTTGCATGGAGACGTGCTTTACCTGTCCATACGCGGAGAAGAGACGTTCCACATATTGCGCATTTGCAACTGCGGGTATGTTCCCCACAAAAAGGATTGCTGGGGAAGACATGACAGCAGTTTTTTTCCCACTAACTCAGGAATACAAAGGGAGAGAAAGCAATAACAACGACAATCACGAAAACCAAGACCACCTTTGGTTTCTTCTTTCGTTCAAGTCAATGAAGTTACTTAATTTTTGCTTTTGTTATAAATATACGTTTTTTTTTTTTTTTTTTTGGATGCACCTCGTCTCTGAGTGTCTTTCAACACAACAAAAAAACAGCCATAGAAGCAAAAATAGAGAGGAAGGAAATTAATATTATTGGGGTGTGTATTTTTCATTGTCATCAAAGATGACAAAAAATAAAAAATAAAAATAACATTGAAGCAGGTTCATACATGCAGTTAGACCAAAAAAAAAAAAAAATCAAAAAGGGTATTACCTTATTTTTAGATTGTTTTTTTTTTTTTTTTGGTGTGTGTGTGTTTCTTTTTTGTTGTGTGTGTGCTCTGGAGGAGGGGGGAAATGAGAATTTGTACTTACGCACTCACAAACGTGTATAAAACTACAACAAATCAAAAAGAATTCATACAACAGAACAGAAAAATAAAAATAAAAAAAATAGATAAAAAGGTAGATAAACATATATATATACCTTTTTTTTTTTTGCAGAAAAAAATGAAAAGGTTTAATTTCATTCGGCATGATCAATGTAAAGTAATAACTCCTTGAACATTGACTGGCTAAAGAAAGGATCCAATACCTTTACTAGATGGGTTCGCGAGCTTATCGGGGAGGGAAGGTACCTAAATTTGTACGCCGTTAAACACATGGTAAGCCACCATTGACTGGGAAATTTTTTCTTTGTACCCGTAATACTCGGTGTGTTACGCTCACTATCCTCATCATACCACACAAGCACCTTGGAGACACGCAGAGGATAGGAATGGTGCACCTTATTCTTCCCAAATGGTAACAACGGAACAAAAGTCTCTATATAAGACATGGGAACCTTGTGTGCATCCACTATAAAGGTGTAGCTTTCCTTTCCACCGGTTCGTCTTAAACTAGAGAGAGCCTCCACTTCGTCCCCATCACTATTGCTACTTGCGTAACCACGCGCTATTTGAGAAGCTTGCGCTCTCTTCTTTCGATATGCCTCAATATGAAACAACAAGGCTCTCAGTAAGGAGGAGGCATAACCTTCAAAATCTGTCCCACTTGGAGGTGGAGGAAACCTTGCGAGACGAATAATATACGTCGCCGACCCATCCTTACCAACCACACTTGGCAAATGATACATGCATTGCCTAGAGAGTACAGGTTCCACATCCCTCCACATTGCCGTTTCAAGACCTAGACGATCCAGTAGCGCACTGTAACGAAGACACAATTGATAGCTTCTCAAAACGTTTCCTTTCATGCAACGGAGCACAGAAACAACCTGGTATCGCGCAAGCGGGCGGTAACGCACAACTAATTGATTTTCCTCGGCACGTCGAAGTTGACCTACCAATTCATAGAAGGGTTCCATCAAATCCCGTGGAATCGGGTATTCACGCGCGCCTTTTGCACTGGACCGTCGTGAAGACTCGGAATTCACTTCCATCAGATGCATGGATGAACCGGCGTCGGATTCATGCGTGCTCTGGGGGCAACCACGAGAATCCACACTTGAGCTTCGTGTCCGCTCCGTACCGGTTTCCTCGCCCAATATACGCTGTATCTGCAGCGTTCTGTAGTTACTGAGGGAGCTACTATTTATAGATGTACTTAAATCCTCATCACCCCGTCCAACGGAACTCGCCTCATCTAAACAATCACGCGAACTATTCGAAACGGCTCTATTGGTAGAAAAAAAACGTGATGTCGTCTCAGAGGTTCCTTGCCACACAGCTCGAGAACGAACAGCATAGGTGGAGATATCTGCCGCTAATAGATTGGCCGTCGACAAACCATCCTCAAATGGAGCACATGAGCTTGACGGCGACGACGACCGCACACTCATACTTCTATTACAAGAAAAAATTAAATAAAGACAATGCACTAATTGAATAAAAAAGCATACAATAAAAAGAGAAAAAGAACAAAAGTTTAATACACAATAAGAACAATAACCTCAAAACGAAAAAAAAAGAAAAAGAAAAAGAAAAAGGAAGAAAAATTATGTAACTGAAACAGAGAAAAAAATGCAAAAACTATACGTCAAAGGATTATTTTTTTAAAAAATACAAAAAAAAATTAGTAGAACCATAGTTCCTATTGAAGAAGGATTTGCAACGAAATAAAAAGGGATCCCTTTGTAAGTGTCTTGTCTTTGACTCATTTAGCGAGTAAGACATTTCCTTGTATTTGCTTAAATTAATTTTTATCCCTACTTCCTTTATCGTTTTCTCTCTTTCTTTTAAAATTTTTTCCTGTTCCCAAGCGACAAGGAAAAAAAAAAAAGAAAAGAGAAGGAAAGAAAGAAAAAAATGTCGTCAGCTTAAAGAAAACCAAAGAACGGAAAAAAAAATCCTAGTTTCGCAAATATCTCTCTTTCATACATTTCCTCTTGAATTTATTTTCCTTTTTTTTTTTTTTAGTGCCTCCTTTCTTTCTCCGTTTTTTTTTTTTCCTTTTTCTTTCCGTTTATTTTCTTTTTGATTCTTTTCATCTCGCTCTTTGAATTTCTCAAAATTAAACACTATCTCGTTTTCACTTTCTTGTATTTTCCTTGCATTTTTACCTTTCCTTTGCCGTTAGTTAATTCTGTTTGCGGTTGAGCCGCATGTGTGCCGTAAGTAAATGACCAGCAGCAAGGCCAGACATTAAAGAAAGTTCCGCGGAAAGAACGCCAGCAGCGACAACACGAGATAAGAGTTGCGCGTTTGCGCCAGGATTTTCTTTACTTGAGCCAGCGCACCCTATGAGACGCAGACATCCCTTCTGTGCCTCCAGACCTGTGCCGCCTCCCACAGTGCCCACCTCAATGCTTGGCATCGTGACGGAGATAAGGAGGTCCTTTCCTACTCTCGTCATGGTGGTGATGCATGTTGAGGACTCCACCACCTGCGCGGGGTCCTGTCCTGTAGCAATAAATATGGCGGCAACTGCATTGGCTGCCTGTGCGTTGAATCCACCCACTGAACCGGCCATGGCAGAACCAATTAGATTTTTATCAGTATTAAGCGAGACCACGCTATCCACTGAACATTTTAAAACCTTTTCCACAATATCAGCCCGTATTACAGCCTCTGCTACCACTGTTTTTCCACGGCCTTCTATCCAATTCACAGCGGATGGTTTTTTGTCTGTACAATAATTTCCTGATAACGCTAGAGTTTTCATAGATGGGAAGTGTTGTTGTAGCATGGTCAGTGCCTTATCCACACCTTTTGTAATCATATTCATTCCCATTGCATCACCAGTAGTGGCACGAAAACGAAGGAACACCTTTCGTCCGGATATAACACACTTCAAAGAAATGAGTTTACCAAAACGTGTTGTGGATTCAAAGGCCTCTTTTACAGTCGCAAAATTTTCACTACAAAAACGGTGTAACTTTCCAGCCTCCTCGAGAGAAGCCAATTCCACAACAGGTGCCCTTGACATGCCTTCACCAAGAAGGAGTGTCTTGCACCCACCACTCTGTGAAATGGCACGGGCACCGCGGTGAGTGCTGGCAATAAGAGCTCCTTCTGTCGTTGCCATAGGAATTGGATATTCCACTCCATCTATTAGAACAGGCCCAGCAACACCGATAGGTACGGGAACGTAACCGAGAATATTTTCACAATTCTGACCTACGACCCGGCTCCAATCATAGTCTTTAAATGGAATACTGTTCAGTGCCTTCTGTCTTTCTTCAGTATTTGAACGTGACGTCACATATTTGGAGATAAACTCACGACGAACTTCGATAGCGCGTGCGTAATCCGGCTTTAAGGCCTGCTCTAAGCCATATAGAGGAATTTTGCTGTCACGCACGGCCTCTGCAATTTCAGAGTTTGTAAGAGCACTCCATGGACCTTTGGCGGCGCACGCCAGGGTAAAACTTCTGCCAAGCATGTGGAAGTCTGTATAGACTAAGAAGGGGATATTTTGGTTTACTTGAAAAATGAAGGTATCAAAGAAAAATAATAATAATAATAAATTAGGAAAAAAAAAAGGAAAAAGGAAAAAGGAAAAAAAACGGACCAAAATCCTTTTTTATCAACATATACATATATGAGCATACACGTTTTAGCGGTAGGAGAAAGCAACACACAGCGTTTCATTCAACAATTCTACAATAGGGGTATACAAAAAAAAAAGGATAAAATAAAGAAGATGTATAAAGAAAAACACACACATACACGTACCTTGAGAGTCATGCATTACTTCTTGCCGGCCGCTGGACGGAACGGAACCTTTCCAGTGTAACGGCGTTTGCGATCTACAACGGGGCGAGCACGCACGACACGCTTGTGAATAGCACACGCGATGCAGTAGCGCTGCTTCATGTACAGCTTCGGCATAGGGAAACCAGCGCCATAGACAGGCGATGCCTCGGCCACGTCTCGAGCGGAAGCCTGGTCAAGCAACCGGCGTACAACGAAACGACGAATAGCCTTGTCCTTCGGCGTTAAGCGAGCGCAGTTAAAGCAGTGCTGCGGCTTGGTGCGGCCCCGAGATGACGGGGGCTTCGACCGTCCGTGGTTACGGCGCTTCGTCGTCATGACTCTCCTGGTACTACAAGAAGCAAGCAAATAAACATCCGAAGAACAAAGAAAAGCAAAGAAAGAATATTTTTTAAAAAAGAAATGCGTTCAAGGCACTTGTTACAGAGATACAAAAACAATAAAGATATATATATATATATATATATGTTCTCAAAAGCATTATGCAAAACTCAAAACACACACCCACTATGATGCATTCAGGATTTTATTTGGAATAAAGGAAAAAAGAAAAAGAACGGTAGTGAAAGCAGGTGCATAAGTATACACTCGCAGCAAATGAAAAAAAAAACAAAGATAAACTAAGAATTACGACAGCAACACATCCTATCAAGAATCCGAATCATCAAGCGTTCGCTTCTTCAAAATTATTTTCGAATTAATCATTTTTGCTGGTACAGTCTGTTTGGCTGCTGGTCTGTCAGAGGAATCATCGCTATCGTCAAACAACGACTTTTTTGTAGGTCTTGTCTTTCCCTTCGGAACTTCAGTTCTTGCCTTCGGTGGGAGTAATACGTCATCGTCGGTATCTGAATCACTAAAAGTAATTTTTTTACTTCGCATAGGGACACCACGGTTTGGTGGTGGGGCAATATGCTCAACCTGAACTCGGGGCACATCACTGCTCATTAAACTAGTATGTGGTTTGTCTACCCTTGACTGAGTTGATCCCAGTTCCTCGCTTCTGTTATTCAAATGCGGGGCCTTAGCAATCGTGTCTGAATCCTTCACACATTCACCTTTCAATTTTGTACTTTCTCCGTTTCCTTGCGTATCACATGCCTCCAACTGTTGTCGCTGTTGCTGCGGTGGCTGTTGGTACACTGGTCCTTGTGGTTGTTGCTGTTGCTGTGGTGGCTGTTGGTACACTGGTCCTTGTGGTTGTTGCTGTTGCTGTGGTGGCTGTTGGTACAGTGGTCCTTGTGGTTGTTGCTGTTGATGTGGTGGCTGTTGGTACACTGGTCCTTGTGGTTTTTGGATTTCTTCACTTCGTGCACTTGGGGCTTCAGTATTGTTACTAGCCATTAAGTTGGGAAGCACTGAAATTGTGCTCGCGAGAGCACCATCTGAGGAATCTTTTTTTTGACTCTCTATTTCTATATCTGGGTTTGATTTCGTCAGCTCAGACAAAATTTCATTATATCGGCGCTCCATTTCTTCAGGATTAAACTGAACGACTTCTTCCTGACGACGCATTTCATTCTCAAGAAGAGAGTCAACAATTTCAGCGGATGTCTCAGCATCTTCAAGAGAGATCATCTTTGGAGGAGCTGCTGCTGGTGGCTCAGGTGCATGATTCGTCCGCATTGGAGGAAATGGTACAAAAGCTCCGCTCAAGCTTCCCTGAATCCATTCAATAACTTCTTTGTGCTCCTCATTTAATCGAGAAGTTCTTTCCTCTAAACGTTTGGTTTCAAAACTATAGTCTCCACTTTTCTTTACCCGAAGGAAGTGAATGAGAGTGAGGAGATCACTTCTTCCTATTGACTGTGAAAGTTGTCCGACTATATTTTTGATTTCCTGGAAAGCATTCTCCTCTACGACCGCTTTAGAAGATTTTAAGGAATCCAATTCAGTTTCCTTCTGAGAGTTATCGGTAGTAAGCAAGGAAACTGCAGTATTGAGAGCCTCCATTTGCGAATTGAGCCTTCGCTCATCGGCGTCACCCTGTTCTTGGGCACTTTTTAAACGAATACGCATAGCATTCATTTCTGCTTTTCGACGTTGTGCGGTCAGTGTGAGCTCCTGTATCGCTGCATCCGCTTCAAGTAGTGCTTCAGTTTGTCCATCCTCCATACCCTGGAAACGTCCCCTTTCGAATGAATCTTGAGCGACTCTTTGGCGTTCCTCTTGGTACCTTCTATCGCGCAAAGCTAACTCATCAACCAACTCTTGACGTAATTCACGCAAATCAGCGGCAGCCTTACCACGTTCCTCTTCAATTAACTGTGTATAGTGTAGTTTATCGCTCTCAATTTTTCTCTTTCGTTCCTCAATTTGTCCTTCTTTGACTCGCACCTCTTCCAATACACTGCGCAGTTGATCTCCAAGAGTGCTAACTTTTGATTCTAGTATTTTACGACGTGCAACCTCTTCTGTATGATTTTCTTCAGTTGCTGCGAGTTTAGATTCATTGGTTTGATAAGCGACAGTTGCGATTTGTAAATTATTCTTTTCCTTTTTCATATCTTCATCTGCAACTTGTAGAAGTCGTTTGACTGTCGAAAGATGTCGAGAAACATCCTCTCTTTCACTCTGAAGACGGCAAAGTTCCGATTCAGCCTGTGCAACTCGTCTATCCAAGTCTAATTTTTCCTCATTAGATGATATAATAGTACTTTTCTTTTCCTGAGACAACAAATTCGCTGTAGTGCTAAATTTTTCAACTTTTGACTGCAATTCACGATTCTTTTCTTCCAATTGTTTCAATGTTATATCCTTTTGTGAAAGTAAATCTCGTGCTTCCTCTGTATCTGCTAATAATTTTTGAATGGAATATTCAACTTGCGCACTTAATAAGCTTTGTGGTTTTGCTTTCTCTTCATAGAGCTTCATATCGTTCCCAAAAAGATCTAATTCCCTACGAGCTTCATGAAGTTGTTGAGAGAGTACATGAACCTGATCACGAAGACGATCAACAACCAACAACTGTTCTCCACTAAACCCTGGAGGTGGAGATGATGGCCTTGGAATCGAACCAGAATATGAATGTACTGCTATTTTTTGCATGCTGGTCTTTTCACCTTGGGCAGATGAATTCTTTAACATCAATGTGGTAGATTCACCTTGTATAACGCCAGAGGGCTTTCCTTTTTTCTTTATACAGTAAATGTAGAAACACATATGAACTTGAGGACCTCCTCCACGTTTTGCTTTTACAGGAACAACTACCAAACGAGAACCCTCTTCACTCATTCCAATGACCATTCCCTCAAAACCTTTCATAGATGCTGTTACACTCATATGATTGGCAGGAACATCCATTGTATACGGTTTTTCATCGTGAAAGTTACCATCCAACCTACTTCCAAGAACAGCAAGTCCCTTCCTGGTGAGATCATATTGAATAACCCAGCTTTGAAAACGAACCTTAATAGTATCATTAGCAAAAATAGATTGTTCCTGTTTTCCAGAAGCTACATCACACGCCATAATGCTCTGAGCAGGGTGTCCCGCAGCGCCATACATAGCAACAACCACATGAGCGGAAAAGTCAATGGCACGGTCTTCCGTTTCAAACTGCATTGACCACAGCTTTCCTTGTTCATCTTTAAATGAAACGTATCCACCTTGCTGTAATGCAATACACGCGCCAGCTTCATTGTTTGTTGTAATACTAGTAGTACAAAGATACTCATTTTTCTCGTTATAACATCCCATCTTGTAAACTGGAGGCTGAGAAAGTGTGCCAATTATTGCACATCCAACAGATCCGTATTCCTCATACAATCCAGTTATTTCCTTAAAAAGAAACAAATTAACTCTGACTACACATGTATGCTGTGTTTCTGTCATTTGTTAAAGCTAGTAATCAAGCCAAAAAAAAAAAAATAATTCAAGTGCACCTACATCAACTCGAAAAAAAAAGGAGAAAGAAAAATAAATAAATAACAACAAAAAAAAATAAATTGGGTATATAACCATCTCTATTTCATTATTTCAATTATGTAATCGAAAGCAGAAATCATTTGATTAATTCATACATATATATATATTCTTTTTTTCTTCTTTATGTTAGCTTCTAAACTCAAAGGGTGACCCATTCTTCCTCATTTGTGGTTTTCATTACTTCACAAAAATCGACGTCACTAGAATCCAACTCTTTATTATAGAGTAATAACCAAGGTGCAAAAGACTTCTGATCTTCTTGATTAATTCCAAGAACTACCTCATTTAATCGAGCTAACGATTGCTTGTCCATGTATCTTGGAGGTAAAAGAAGATTACGAATACGAACATTCGAAAAAGGTATTCTCATAACAAAACTAGCACGTCTAGCAATACCCTCCATTTGTTTTCGATGTGGTAACTGGCGGTTACGCATCCACAAATTTTCGGACGCAACAGTGATAAGTGTAAGGTCTGTCCCTCTGACATACAAAAAATCAGGTAATCCCTGCGCACATTCACCAGAAACCATAGACAACTTACTGTCACATACATCAAAAAGAATTTCAAGTTTATCTTTACCGCTACACACCAATCGATTAGATACCTCCATATCGTCAAGTGTACCAGACCGTTTTTTCAATATATGCGAAATATATCGACGTAAAGAAGAACGATACCCATGAACTAAATTGAAGCCAAGAAAATCGTAAACAATATCAATTTCAGGATATACACTAACGATATGGTTAATCAGCTCGCGAAAGGGATTTTTTTCCTCAATATAAATTCTTCGAGTGGCAGGATCCTCGACAATGTAGTTTGAGAAGGCATCGTCAAAAGATCCCTGTAAAGCCAAACCATACACACAACAGAGTCGCTCTAATAACATGAAATCCATCGAACCACAAAGTTCCAAACGTAAAAAAGCTTCACGCAAATCTACAGCTTTTTTTACCTCACCTAACCAACGTAATTTCCCTGTTTCCTCCTGAAGCCATAGGCGATTTTTCTCCCTAACATTTTCTTTTGATATTCCTGTAATGGTAGAAACAAGTTGAAGGTCAGCCTCCACGGCATCGCGTCGCTTTCCGTTATCAAAACAAAATCCTTTAAATAGCTCTTGCTGACGTTGCATCACTTCTTTTTCGTGCGCTGAAAGCAAATGAGGAATACGCATCTCCCATCGGTTAAGTTTCCATTTACCAATAAGGTCTTCGACCTGCTCCAATAACTGAAGTTCATTTAAGGTTTCACCGCCTGTTATTTTATACCTTGTAAATATCTCCTTGTGCGTTAATGGTACCGTTTCATAGGACGCGTGAAACCTCACTTGTGCAGACAAGCATGACACCAAAGGCCCAATTCTTCTCATAGAGCTATCCTATAAAAACGTACTTATCGAATATGTGAAGAAAATTTATTTTTACTACACCGATAGTAGCTGGGAAAAAAGTAAAAATGAAATAAGCAAAGAAGTTTGTAAAGAGTATCGAATACCAAAAAGAAACGAAAAAAAAAGACACAAATAAATAAAACCATTCCAACAGTAATAAGAAAAAGTAAAGAAAGAAAAATGTTTTAAAAAAAGTAACCAAAATAAAGAAAACTATTTTCTTCTGCATGGATACTAGTTACAACATGATGGATACACTGCGATATTCCGGCATCGCCTAAACTTCATACACACACTTCTTCCTTTTGAAAAAAAGAAAGTACCTAAAAAAAAATCCCATAACAGCTAAATATATTTATGTATATAAATATAATTTTCACAAAATATGAAGCCAGGCAGAAAAAAACATATCCACATTTCTCAATACGACTCCTTTGAATGGATATGGCGAAGCCATTCAGCATCTAAAACACTACCTCCCCACTCAATATAGTGATTATCCATTGGGTAATGCATTGTGAAATCTAGAAAAGGTTTCTCACCATACTCTCCGTAATAATTTGCGGCAAACCATCTCGGTATCCCAAAAGGAAATATAAAGTAACACGGAAAGAACCACATCAGAAAGCGTCGCAACATTTCCCAGGTAGTCTCATACTTACGAGTATCACGATCAAACCACAATTCCTGACGACCCCAACCCCAAAACATCCAAAAATTTAGCTGGTATTGTGGAAATACAGAAGTATTCGGTGCTTCCCTAGAATAATTAAATGGATATTTGGCTGATTTCGACATTTCAAACTCCTGATAGCGGTAAAAACGAGAAACTGTGCGCTTGAGCATTTTCCACCGCCCCTTTTTTTTTCCTACGATCCTCTTTTGACTATGATGCTATGCTACGAAATACTAAAAAGACTACCACAACCCTAAAGTAAAAAAAAAAACAAAAAAAAACATAATAACGTTGTTAAGGAAATCTGATCAATAGAAAATTTGATTCACAACAAGAAGTTTTCTACCAAATAGAGACAGAATACATACATATACATATGTATATACATAACTGAGAAGAAATACAAAATAAAAAAAAAGAGTGACTCAAGACTACCTATCTTTGTCGTCATCATCAAAAATACCTTCTCCAAGTTTCCACCAAGCCAACGTATAAAACATGTGAAGATCATGGTGTTTTTCAGACTCATTAAGGTCACTCCAATTATCACCAGTAATGGGCCAATGGTACATGGAACGATAAGTAGAGAAATACCACGGAATATTCTTATCTAACTTTTTTACAAATGCGGGCTCTTTCATTCCATGCGGAAATTCACCGCGGGTAGTCAACTCCAAGTCTGCGTACTTCATCATGTAAACCCTAGAACGACGAAGCATTATTTGTTCTTCTCTGTAATAGAAAAAAAAAAAAAAAAGCGGCAAAAAAAAAGCGAAAAGAATAGAAAATTCTACATTAACAAAGAAATAAATGGCCGTGCCAAAACACGAGAACTACCCAAAAGAGTAATCAAAGGTTCACCAAGGGGAAAGGACAGAATAAATAATACGCAAGAAGCAGAGCAAGAACAATAATAAATCCCGGCAACGTCAATGCGGGAATTTAGAAGAAAAAAAAAAGGAATTGCTTTTTTAAAGGAAAAAGAAAACCCTTTGGTGGGCCTTCACGCGCTTTTTGAGTTCAAAACAAAATGTCAGAACACGTAAAAACATAGGACTCGCATGAATCATTATGTTTTCCCGGTGACATCAGATGAAAAATGATGGAGAATAAGGGGCAGCGCTTCTGGACAGCAGATAAATCAAATTTGCAATCCCAACAAAAATATTAAGTAGAAACATTTACATCTTATAAAACCATCCAAGTTTTTTTGGTTCTTTCTCACCCCATTTTTTTTTTTCAGATGTATTTTCTAGAAGTGGGTGTCTGCCACCGGGCGGGGCCGCTCTAGATGGTTTTTGCTTTCTGAATTTTTTTGCGGTTGTGTTGCTCTCCCTTTGACAAAAACGCGATGACGTAAATGATGGGAATTCTCCGTTTCGGTTTATTATATTTTTCTTCCATTAGTTGTTGTTTTTTTGTCTTTTTCATGCAGAACCCGTGCTTATTTCTTGGTAATGCGCTTCATCAGCAACATTCTTTGGGATGCTGTTCTCGTTGCATTTTTTTTTTTTTGTGTGTGTATGTGCATGCGTGTTTTCTGCATTTTTTTTCTTCTGCACACGCCGTGCTAAACAAACAATTTTATTTTTTGGTTTTTGAAATGTGCTGTTCACGGTAAGCATATTTCTTTATATATGTATTCTGATTTTAAAGAAATCATGATATTTAGCAATAGCTCCGGTCTTATGATGATGATGATTATATAAACATATGTATTTTCCACCCTTGTCGATGCAGTTAGAATTTTTATTTATTTTTACCGCTAAATAACAACAAAAAAAGAAAAACATTTATTCGTTTTGTTTTATATTATTAATTTTTTTTATTATTATTTTTTTTAGTTTTTTTTTTTTTTTTGACCTTTCGTTTTTTTTTTTTTTTCTTATGCTAAGATCTGTAGGGCAAATGTCAGTAAACATACACTTGAAGGCTGTCGCTCTCACGAGCACTTATTTTTCTGTACGAGAAAAAGGTGCCAGTACATGTGCTGAGTCGTCAAAGGATTCGGACAAGCTTAATCTTACAAATGCTGAATATGGTAAGGTTGTTACACGTTTTCCTCCCGAGGCAAGTGGCTTTCTTCACATTGGACACGCCAAAGCTGCCTTGATCAATAGTATGTTGGCATTAAAATACAATGGAAAACTTCTTATGCGTTTTGATGATACTAATCCTTCAAAAGAAAAAGATCATTTTGAACAGGCCATTTTGGATGATTTGGCAACGTTGTGTGTTCGTTGGGATTCTGGACCTACATTTTCATCAGATTATATGGATTTAATGTGTGAAAAGGCAGATGAATTAATATCTAAAGGTTTGGCATATTGCGATAAAACGCCGCGTGAAGAGATGCAAAAATGTCGTTTTGATGGCGTTCCAACCCCATATCGTGATTTAAGCATTGAGGAGACTAAGCGTTTATGGAACGAAATGAAACTTGGAACGCCTGAGGGTCAAGAAACATGCCTTCGCGCGAAGATTTCTCTCACAGATGAAAATAAAGCAATGCGTGATCCGGTCATGTATAGAGTAAGTTTGACTCCACATGCACGTCATAAGGACAAATATAAGGCGTACCCTACGTACGATTTTTGTTGTCCAATTATTGATTCCGTTGAAGGAGTGACCCACGCTCTTCGAACTAATGAATATCATGACCGTAACGCTCAATATTATTGGTTTTGTGATGCGTTAAATATTCGTAAACCTACTATTGAGGATTTTTCTCGATTAAATATGGAGTATGCGGTGATGTCCAAAAGAAAACTAACAAAGTTAGTGGAGACTGGTGTGGTTGATGGATGGGAAGATCCACGTTTTCCGACTGTAAGAGCGTTAGTACGTCGTGGACTGAAAGTTCAAGCGCTAAGACAATTTGTTCAGGAGCAAGGGATGTCAAAAACGGTAAACTTTATGGAATGGTCAAAATTATGGTTTTTGAATGCCCAGATTCTTGATCCCTCTGTGCCTCGCTATACGGCTGTTTCAAATACGCTTAAAGTGCGATGTGTTGTGGAAACTCAACCGACCATGGAGGCGTGTGAAAAACCACTTCATAAGAAAAATCTTGAAATGGGAATGAAGACTTACTACAAATCGAATGTTATCTTTTTGGATTCCGAAGATGTTGCACTTGTAAAAGACGGAGATGAGGTCACTCTAATGGATTGGGGAAATGCCTATATTAAAAATATACGATCATCAAATACAAAAGGAGGTGCACCAACTGACGCTGATATTGTGCTACACTTAGAAGGCGATGTGAAAAAGACTAAATTTAAGTTGACTTGGGTTCCAGAAAGTCCTAACGCAGAGGTGATGGTTCTCAACGAGTATGATCATCTTCTTACAAAAAAGAAACCAGATCCCGATGAACAACTTGAGGATATCCTTGCACCAATTACGAGATTTTCTCAGGAGGTTTACGCTGAGGAGGCTGTTTCTTCTTTGAAAAAGGGCGATACAATTCAAATTGAACGACGTGGGTACTATATCGTGGACTCGGACACTCCAAGAAAAATACTTATTGCTATTCCCGATGGTCGAGATAAAGTAAATCACTTGAGCGCGAAAGCACAATATCTAAAGGAAACGAAAGGCAACGCCCAGTCCTCTGCAGCAGATGAATTAGCAGCAAAGCGTGCTGCTAAGGCAGCTAAAAAGGCATCACAGCGTCAAAATACGAAGAAGTAATACTGCTTTTTCTGAGCTTATTTTTTTCTTTTTCTCGTTTACAGAGGAAATCAGAATTGATGAAAAAAAAAAAGGGGGAAGAAAAGCATTGTTACTTTCATTTTTTTTTCTAACCGTCACATTTTCAAAGAAATTCATAATGGTACTATTAACATTATATATATATATATATATTTTGTGTGTGTGTCTTTGTTAGAAACGTGTGATTGAACTTTTATGAAGATGCGAACCAATAAATCAAGAAAAAAGAAAGAAAAATAAAAGATTCATAAAAGAAAAAATAAGCATTATATATATATATTTATATATATTCAAAGATGAGACCTCAGATCAAAGCTCGAAAAGAATATATATATATATTTCGAATCTTATTACTTAAGACAATTTTTTTTTGTACTATTTCCTGTTTTTTTTGAAAAATTAATGTGTATTTATGGTTTTTAAAAAATATACATATATATATATATTTTTTTTTTTCAAGTTCTTTTTTTTCGTTTTTTTTTCTAGTTATGCCTTTAAAGCCGTCTATTCGCTTTGAGGATTTGGGCCTTAATATTCCTTTACCCCATGTTTTATCGGCATCGAAAGAAGATCGAAAGAAGGAGAAACATGAACTTAAAAAGGAGAGAACTGCTAGAATAAAACAGGCAGCAGAACAACTTTCGCATGAGAAATCATTGGTTGAGAGGCACAAAGACTTTACGCAAAAGGAAGCTACAAAGATGAAGTCAGAAAAAATGAAACGAAGAAAGGAGCTTAAAGATATGCAAAATGCTTTGCGAGTTGAGCGTGAAGTTGGAGAAAAAAATGAAAAACAGAAAGCTATTGTTGCGCAGAAAGGGTACCTTTCACAGCTTGCAAATGATCGAATGGCAGAGGAAGCTTGTCAACGAGAAGTACAGAAAAAGATCGATGATGAACAAAGCAAACTTGTTAAAGTTACGCCTAAAAACGTGCACGTTCATGTGAAACGTAATCCTGAGATTGAAGATTTAAGAAAACAGCTTCCTGTTCTGCGAGAGGAGCAATGTATTGTGGAAGCCATAAATAACAGTCTTCGAACTTGTGTTCTTATTTGTGGTGAGACAGGAAGCGGAAAAACTACGCAGATTCCTCAATTTTTGTGGGAATGTGGTTACGGTCATGAAAAGGGCTCTTCCTTTGGTCGTGAAGGTGTAATTTTGGTCACAGAACCTAGACGAGTAGCAGCGGTTTCAATGGCTAAGCGTGTTGCCGAAGAATTAAATGCACCGTTTGGTGAAGATGTGTGTTACCACGTACGTTATGATAATAATTTATCGGACAATTGTAAATTGAAGTTTGCTACTGAAGGTATTGTATTAAAAGAAATACAGTCTGATTTTTTATTGAAAAAATATAGTGTTGTGGTAGTTGATGAAGCACATGAGCGTAGTGTGGCAGGTGATATATTGATAGGTCTTCTTTCCCGTATTGTACCTTTGAGAAATGATATGTACCAAGAGGAACTCCAAAAAGTAAAAGGTATACCTGAAAAAACGAAAATCAAGCCGCTTAAATTGGTTATTATGTCTGCGACTATGAGGGTTGCCGATTTTAAAGAAAATCAAAGACTTTTCCCAATAACTCCCCCTTTGATTAATGTGGAGTCTCGTCGTTTTCCGGTCACGAATCATTTTTCCAAGCGAACGGAATTACGAGCTTATGTTGATGAAGCATTTCGAAAGGTGTGTCAAATTCACAAGAAATTGCCCCCCGGTGGTGTTTTGCTCTTTCTTCCTACACAGTATGAAATTGAAACACTATGTCAACGCTTGCGATCGCATTATGCAAAGGTTAAAATAGAATACAATGATCAATGCTATACAAAGCACTTTTTGCTTCGTCAAAGCCCAGATCCAAATGACTCTGACAGTGATGAGAATAAATCTACTCTTTCATTAGAGGGGAAGGATGAGTTTGGTTTGAAAGACGATGACTACGCACTTGAGGAAACGAAAGAAAAACCAGCATTATCTTCTATGGGAAAGCGACCTAGAAGTACGAGATATGTTTCAACAAAAGAAGGAGAGGAGGAAGAGGAAAGAATGGAAGAAAGTGAGGAAGATGGAGCTGAGGAGGAAGATGAGATAAATGGAGAATATGACACACTCCATGTACTTCCTCTTTATGCTTTAATGGATTTTCAAAAGCAACAGGAAGTTTTTAAGGATCCTCCACACGGAAAACGACTTTGTGTGATTGCAACTAATGTTGCTGAAACTTCTATTACTATTCCAAATATTCGTTATGTTGTGGATACAGGACGTGTGAAGACCAAAGTAATTGACGAATCTACTGGTGCAAGTTGCTTTCGTGTGGAATGGACTAGTCAGGCATCAGCTGAACAACGTAGTGGGCGCGCTGGTCGAGTAGGACCAGGTCATTGTTATCGTTTGTACAGCACAGCAGTTTTTTCCAATTTGATGTCCAAGCATAGTTCTCCGGAGATTTTGAGAACCTCTCTGGAGTCTGTTGTTCTTCTAATGAAGCATTTAGGTATAGATCACGTGGGATCTTTCCCATTCCCTTCATCACCTAGAGAGGAAGAGCTTAGAAAAGCGTTAGAGCATTTAACACGGATTCTCGCCGTGTCTTCTACAGGAGATCATCGTATTACGAACATGGGTAAACGTATCATAGCATATCCTATTCCTCCTCGTTTTTCGAGAGTTATTATTGAAGCGCTAGACCGCAAAGTTCCAGACTCTGTTTTATTAATGATTACATATATTGCTGCTATTTTTTCTACAACAACAAACGTTTTTACTGGCGATGGTAATCGCATGAAATGGCACGTCAAGGATTCTTCAGGTAATGGTGATGAACGTCCTTCTCGAGTTCATTCTCTTTTGCATCATGGAAGTGATTTACTGACTTGTTTAAAGGCATTTGGTGTTTATTTAAAAAACTCGAGCATTTCCAACTGCTATCGATACTGTTTGGTTCAGAAAAGTTTATTTGAAGCACGACAGCTGAGTGAACAGCTTCGAGTCTTGTCTAGACAAGATACTGCAGTAGAGCAGGTGGAAGATACTCTCGACAATGAGGATTATGGTCGTACTGCGGGCGAACAAGTATACGGTAAGGATGGTGAGTTAGTTCTTTCAAGGGAGTATGAGATACTTATTAGAAAACTATTTATATATGGTTTTGTAGATCAAGTAGCAAGACGAGCTACAGTTCAAGAGTGTCGTTACCATGGTGTAGAATACAAGGACAATAAAGCGACAAAGGCACCCTATCTTATACTTGGTTGCCCAATGATTGTGTATATTCATCCAACAAGCTCTATTTCCAGGACGTTCCCACCTCCCGAGTTTGTTACTTTTGCTTTTTTACAAAAAACAGTTCGTTCGGAAACAAAATCTCCTGCAACGATGATGTTGGGTTTAACAATAGTAACAAAAGAATGGCTTCAAGAATGTGGTGTAGTAATTGAGTAAGCGTATTAGGTCAACAAACAAAGGTACAAAAGCAAAAAAGGAAGGACCTTATGAGACGAGAGAAAAATAAGAAGTTTTTTTTTTTTTTTAATTACGATTAAAATGCGAATAGCAGATTTTTTCATTATAATTAAAGAAATTTTTTTTTTTTTTAAGTACAATCATTTTGGAAATGTGCAGAGGCCAAATGACTATGACGATCATTACAATTCTTCTCATTAGCACCACGTGACAAAAACTAGAATTTTTTTTTTTTTAATGAATAATGATACCTTTTTTTGTTTTATCATTTGTATTGAATTTTTTTTTTTTCTTTCCTTTTTATATTTTTACTTTATATTTTATCATATTCGTACATATATATATATATATATATATATATATATTCTTTTTTTGTTAGTAGGTTATCATGCTCAACAAGGGTTCGATAGGTGGTCCACAAGGTCCGAAGGCCCTTCTGGATGCTGTCCGAAAGGCTGTTGTAGCAGGTGAAATGGATACTCTTGCCCGTCTTCAAAATGATTTTTTAACTGTGGATGAGAATATATCAAAATGTGTTGATGAATGTGGGAATACCCTTGTGCATCTAGCTCTCGGAAAGAATACTGCAATTCTAGCGTATACAGTACATGAACTTCGAGGTAACGTGAATACACCCAATTTTCAAGGACGAACACCACTACATGAAGCTGTAAAAAACAATTATGTTGAGAGCTGTGAAGCTTTGTTGGACTATGGTGCAGATGATACTATTCAGGCAGCAACTTTATCTACACCTTTTCATACAGCTGCAGCGTGTGGTAGTGTGGAGTGCATGGAGGTTCTTCTAAAACGTAGTGAGGATCCTGTATGTAAAGTAAATGAGCTTGATCGCAATCGAGCTTCTGCCCTTCACAAGAGTGCTTCAGATGGTGATGTTCGTGTTACTCGCTGGTTGGTAGAACATGGTGCAATTGTGGATCAAAAAGACGCAGCGAACACTACTCCTCTTCTTATGGCTGTTAAAATGGGACGAAAGGAAGTAGCGGAGTATCTTATTCAACAAGGTGCTAAATGTGATCATCAAGACATTCAAGGTAATCGTTGTGTCCATTTCTGTGCTATTCGTTGTGATTACAAGATTCTCAAAGTACTTATTGATTCGGGAGCTGCTGTTAATGTTCAGAATAACGACTTTAATAACCCCCTACATCTTGCAGCAATTCACCAGCGACCAAATTCAAAAGAATGGGAGGATCTTATCTCACTTTTGCTGGATGCTGGATGTGATCCTGCCGTTGAAAATGCCTCTCGAAAGTGTCCTGCTGACTATGTTAGTCGTGGTTTGAAGAAAATTTTTTCTAAAGAAGGGGTGGAGGCTCGCCGAACCGTGGCGATTCAGCAGCAAAAAGAAGCCGAAGAGGAGCTTAAAAAGGCTCTTGAAACCCGAGCAACTTGGCGATCCGCGGTGCTTTCAAATATGGAAGCATCTGATCGAATGCGAAAAGAGGAAGAAGACCGTTTGCATAGAGAAGCAGAAGAACGAATAAGAACCGAAGATGATGCCAGAATGTTGTTGGAGGAGGCCGTGGAACGGCGTCGTTTTTATGAGGAGGAAAAAAAAAAGATGGCTGCATCGGCCGATAAGGGGAAAAGTAAAGATAAGAAATAGATCTACTGCTGGCGACTCTCACATAAGCATCGCTATCACTAATTTCTTTTTCTATTTTTATTTTTGAATTGATGTAAACGAAAAAAAAACAAAAAAAAAAGGAAGTGGTATAGAGCCCTAGCCACTTCAAGTGTACAGACCTTTTTCTTTCTGTTGTTCTTGTTTTTGATGTGTGTTTGTGTGTCTCTCTGTGCAGTTTGGGTGGGTGTGATTTAGAAACAAAAAAAAAGACTATATTTATTATGTAGAATCATATGTAGAAATGGTATATTTTTTACTACCTAAGTATTTGCGTGGATGCATTTTTTTTCTTGCCCTGTTTTCCTCGTTTGTTTTATTTTTGAATCTAAAATGTTTGTGTGCGTAGTTGGAAAAGAACAAAAACGACAACAACGATACAAGAACGAAAAAAACCAAATTGGAGGAGTGAAAAGAGGATTTTAAGGACTAGAGAGATTCTGGATGAGAGCGCACAAGAAGGAACGCGATTTGGCTGGTACGGCTGCGTTTGAGATTGCTCTGCAACATATTATGGTTCGGCAGGATAGATCTTATCATTTTGTTCAGCTTCTTACGTCTGTTAGTTCGTTAGTTTTAGCTCTTCAAGTGTGTTTAATATTTTTTTTCCTTTTTTTGTTTCCTCTTGTGGCAGTTAAACCAACAGGGAGTCTTCTTCGTTTGCAGGAATACGCTTCCCCTTTACTGGCACTTGTGTGCGTTGTTTGTCTAGTTTTGTTGCGCGCCAGCAAGCAGCGGTTCGCAATTGAACCTGGAGAACAACTTATGCGACGCTTAAATGAGAATATTCTTGGACCTTGTCTAGGTATGCATTTTGATTGTGCTTTGGGTAAGGTGATGTCGGATGACATGTGGACCCCCAGTGGTGAATCAGTAGCTGAAACTGGATAACGCGATATTTACTATTACATATTCATATATATATATATTTGAGTGAAAAAACAGATACTCTCAAAAGTATACGTGCGCTTTTTTTACCTTTTTTTTTTCTAATTTTTTTACTTTATGTGTTGTTGTGTGCTTTACTTTGCCTCGATTTCTGCAAAGTCTGTTTTTCAAAGAAAAGTTGTGTTTTTATTTATTTGTTTATATAACTGTTACACACCTTGTATATATATATATCGCTCTCTCATTTTTTGTCTTTTGCCTAGAGCGTTTATCGATAGGAGGAGCTATCGATGATGTCTATTTCAATGTTGTACATGATGATCCTCTTCTTCTGCGTCAGCGGTTTTCAACGAATTGAGGGCCGACGCATCGTTGCAGTGGGGGATCTTCATGGTGATCTTAACCAGACGTTGGCCGTTTTACGGCTTGCAGGCCTGGTTGATGATAGAAAGCACTGGATAGGTGAGGATACGTACTTTGTTCAACTTGGCGATATTCTTGACGTTGGCCCAGATGATCTTCTTATAGTTCGCCTATTTATGAAATTAGAAAAGGAAGCTCAAGCTGTTGGGGGTAATGTAATTCAACTTCTTGGTAATCACGAAATACGCAATCTAATTGGAGATTATAGTGCGGTCGATCCATCAAGTCTCGCATCTTCCGGGGGGACGCTTGGGCGTAATAAGTTGCTTTCTAACGCTACGGCATTGGGTATTTATCTGCGCACTCGTCTAGCTATATATCATCATAAGGAATATCTTTTTATGCATGGAGGGTTTTCATCTGCAACATCAAGCATGATTACAAGCTTGAGTAAAGTTGAGGAGTTTAACATTGCCATGAGACATGCTCTAGTAATTAATGCATCGACTCCTATGGGTCGTGCGGCTCTTGATTTAAACGAAGATGAAACCGACAAGGTTGTGAATCCTATTCTGGTTCGTTCTATTCTAGATGTGCGGTGTCCAGATTTGATCAAAGTGCTTAACAAGAAATTTGTTGGTATAAAATCCGTCGTCGTCGGTCACGTACCTCATGATCCTAAAGACTTTTCTGACTGGAGGCTATGTGATGGTCGTTTGATTGATATTGACTTTGGACTCAGCCGTTGGAAAAAGGGAGATCCCGGTCATGTGGCTGCCTTGGAGATAGATGACGATTTGGGTCACATAGAGCTGATGGAAGCGACTGTTGAAATACCAGATTTTAAACCAGATGTACATGAAATGGATGTCGATGTGCAACGCTCACTTCCACTCGTCAGATTGGCAGGGGCAGTTGTACTTGTTCTGCTTACATTTGGGGCTGTCGGAATGTGGCTTTTATCATGCCTGCGTGCAAAGCCGCTATCAGCGGAACACCAATATGCTTACGGGTCATTTACATGAAGCGTGTTTTTATTTGATGTCCACACCAGGTGCTTGTAGTTAATAAGTAGGAGCAAAGAACAATAAAAGCAAAGAAAAGCAATACACACAAAAAAAAAAAAAGATAAGAAAGAAAAAAAACTCAATAAATGAAATGTATAAGTATATATATATATATATATATATATATATATAATGGAAAGAAGCTGGGCCAATTTTTTGATTTGTTCCTTTAAAGGGAAAACAAAAAAAGAAAAGTTGGTTTTCAATTTACTAAAGTAAAAGTAACGCAATACCATCCTGCTTTTATTAAAGTGATATTTTTCAAGCAAACAAACGAAAAAAAAATAAATATGATATTCCTTTGTTATCTTATCTCTTTTTTTCTTTCTCTCTGTTTTCGCTTCATTCTAGAAAATCATGCAAGAGAAAACGAAAGGGGATAACTCTAGGGATGAGTTTACAATCTCTCTACTGAAACACGCATCGAGGGTCCTCGGTGTTAGCTATACTAACGATGCGACGCATACAGAAGGTATTTCTACTTCAGCTCAGTTTGCAAAAATAAAAGCTGAGATATGCTCCCGTGAACGTGTTCTCGGGGTGAATAACATGAGTCTTATTCCGCTTCTGATAAAGGCAGGTGATTTGGCATCTAATAGAGATTTATCCTTAGGGTACTACCATCAAGCTTGTGATGTGACTGATGCAAACCGCCAGAGTGAATCGCGAAGCTCCGAGCAGAGTGACTTGTGTGTGTCGAGTTATGCAGATCTTGGTTCACGGCTTTACCATCACTTTGAATACAATATGGCTGAGAAGATCTTTACAGCAGCGGCCTCTATTTGTCGTGAGCGGGCAGCGAAGTTGTCTGGTGCGTCTGCATCAAGCGATGCCATGGCACTTGACTCGCATTGTGCACAGCGACTACATGGAGTTCTGCGTGATTGCAGAGGTATTGTTGAGTCCACGCATCACGATATATCCGTTCTTTTTGATGGCACTACACTACCTTCTGTATCCTCGATAATGCCCCGCGTAAAAAGGCGTGATTTCGCTGCGCAAACAGAAGCCGTAACCGCTCGTTTACCCCTATCACTTCCTCAACAGAGTGGAGTAGAGGGGAGACCTTCTCACATGAAGGGGTTACGAAGTGCTCGTGATTTGGAAAAGTTAGTGGAGTACGTATTTAATGCCGATAACGTGCGGGAGAGTGTCGCTACACAGCGTCTGGCGCGTGAGAGATGTGGGACAACCTTGGCGAGCGATGGGTTCCCTACAACACCGATGGAGGCACTGCAAGAGTCCATTGAACGTGTAACCAAAGCAAGTGACATTTCTGTAACAAATGCTAATATCTCATTCGCCGGTGTGGCACGGAAAATTCTCTAAAGTAAAGAAAGAAAATATATATGTATCTATATATTTGTACATATAAATGCGAACATCGCTCCTCGCCTTTTCTTTAAACATCTTGCCTTTGTCTTTTACTAGAACTCTCATCTAACGCACATATTGTGACCCACAACAATACAAACAAAAAAAAAAAAGGCTAACGCCTGCAACGGGAAGTTTAATTTATTTTTAATTTTTTGTTTTCTTCATGTGACTATGTTTTTTCTATTTATATATATATATATATATATACGTATATATATGTATACATTTTTCCCCCCCCCCTTTTTTTTTTTTTTGAGTGTCCATTTATTTAGTAAGAAATGCCGAAAGCCAAGGGTGGTCGCGCTGACGACGCATTACTTATAACAGACGAGAACGAGCGTATTGTGGAGCTTTGGTTCTACGCCAAGGCCTCTACTGCTACAATTGAGAAGCAAGTTCCATCAAACTATCTTTTTCTTTCTAATTTTGCTGGCCAAGAGGATCGAAAAACCTTGTCTAATGCCCTGGACCAGGTGGAGAAAATACCATCATCTCTAGAGGTTTGTTTTTTTCGGCGTAAAATAATGCTCTCACTTCCAGTTATTGATCAAATTGTGAATGGTATGCATACGGTTATTTTATATTCCCGCCTTTCCCGGGATGATGCTGATGAGAGTTTAGCCGCCTTATCCAAGTCCACCAAGCCATCAGGAAAAAAAGATCGCGGAAAGAGAGAGGAAGAAAACTTTAACCTAGACGGGACTGAGGAGGTTCTAAACGTACGTTTAGATCTTGTGGATCTCTTGACAAACCCTTCCACGCGTCAATCTGTTTCTGTTTCTGCCAACTCGGGTTTAGAATATTGTGTTATCGAGATTCGAGTTGGCACGCCTTTTATTTTACCTGGAAAATTGAGTAAGTATCGTCCAATGCGAATAGAAATTCACTCTTTACGAAATCTCCCAAGTGTTGCTGTCCCGAATGATCCAGTTAGCGTTGGGTTACATTTTGCTGGGATGAAGTTTCAATCCCATCATCTAGATATTGCATCAAACGGAAAGCTTAGGTATCGCTTGGTGGCTTTTTTTGGCTCCAAGACACCATTGAATGTTTATCAAGACCTTTTCTTTCGTAAAATGGAGGTGTCTGTTTTCTCCGGAAAGGACTGTCTTGGTACCGGATCCTGCTCATTACGTGCTGCTGTCACTGATGGAGAAATTTCTTTTTGTGAGACTATCTATTTCCTTCCTTGTCGTACAACTTCAGTGTTTGATGAAAATTGTCTAACAACTGGTGCAATGGCGACACTTCATGTAGATTTTTTTGTCCCTTTTCCTCAGCCAACACATGTCACCACTGATGGCCAATTGGCACGTGGCCAATTCCTTTCTCGTGGTATTATTCAAATGCCTTATGCTGCAAAATGGACGGCGATTGTGCTTGATTCGTTTATTGGGATGCTCCTTCAACTAAAAAAAGCCAGTAAAGAAGGTAATGTGCGTCAAAACGAATTACCACCTCCAGAACCAGAGGTGCAGCCACCCAAGGGTAAAAAGAAGGAACATGCAAAATCGCAAAAGGGTCCGCATTTAGTATTGACTCGTCCACCTTCCCCATTTTCAGCTTTTGAAGCCCCGTTTGAAGTTGTCACCCCACCAGGTATTAGCGGATTTGAAGTAATGGATGATGAGATGCGTATTATTTGCATTGAAGGACCCGTTTCAGAGATACACATGGTCCTTGAATGTGTTGGAGCAGCCGCTGACTTTGATCCACAGATAGTACTTCTGATGAATGCCGAACTTTTTGTTCCTCAACGTAGCTATCTTGTGTTTCCACCCCTCGTGACGCCTCCGCCACCGCGTGATGGAACTGTGGATGCCAACGCAAGTGCAGCTTTTACTAACTCTGTTGCTCCTGCTGCTGCGGTTGCTGCTACTGCTTCTGCTTCTGCTTCTGCTTTTAATGATGCTCTTGGTAGCACCTCCGCACGTAACAGGAAGTCTGCCTCACTTGCCGAGGCAAGTGCGGTAACTCTTTTGCAGGCAAAAAGCAGCACGAATAATCCTGGCGAGTCGTTCGACGCAGCTGAGGCGGAAGCAGGCGCCACGGGCGGTCGCATTCATCGTATACGTCTACGTGAGACGATTCCTAACCTCATGGCGCGGCAGCGTCATCTTATCCGACGGACGCTTTCAGATGACTGCATTAATGCGTACAGCAAGCTATATGCTATGCGTAAGTGTACTAACCTTCGTGATGTCCTCCTGCGTGATCTCTTCCCCACACCGGCGGAACTGATCTCACTGGAGCGGACCTTTGGGGTAACACTTGAATTGGCTGACGTGTTTGGTCGTTCCGCGTTTATTCCAAGAAAGACAATTCTAGGGTCATCCGCCGTGCTGGTGACGGAGACGGAGCGCCGTCCTTCCGGCGTTCATACAACTGCAACCGCTGGTGGTGTGAATGTAAATGCGCTGCGTCCTGGTGATGTGGGTCGCATTGTCCGCTTTGACGCGGTGCGTGTGACCAATGGGCGACGCCGCATTCCATCATGCGTGGCACAGCGCTACCCACACGCGTGTTGGATGCGCTCCACCGATGATGATTCGGAGGACTTTATCTGTGCCTTTCCTGCAGAGTCGCAACCAGGCGGAACGATCCGCTACAGGATCGAAGCGCAAGTCGTGCGATGCGGTTCAATGCAGTGCCTCTACGCTCTCGACAGCAGTTCACTCGCGCGAAGCCAAACAAATTCCCATAATCCCACCTTTGAATTACATCTCTCGTCTCGGCAGCAACATCAAAGACAACAACAACAACAACAGCGGCAACGGCGGCAACATCAGCAATCATATCATCCGTATTCCACCGATAGCATGCAGCAACGTGTTTCTGACAAACGTGAAGTGCGCGTTACAATCGCAAGGAGTCGCAACAGCGACAGTGATGGTGATGCTGATTCCTTAGATTCTCCCCCTCGAGATGTGCCGATGCAAAAACGTGTGCATGTACCAAGGATAAAACGTACCACTGCACGAGAGCGAATCATAAAACAACCACTGGGGCCAACAGATGCGGACTATGAAATGTGTTGGGATTTGTACCGGCAGCTGGATTCGGCGGTCCCTTTGCCACATCCAAAGGGACCACCGATGCATTTCTAGTAGCCGTTTCGAGATGCGCGTGGTTCTTTTTTTTTTTTTTTCATTTTTTCTGTTGTCAATATGTAGGAGTCGGACCATCTATCTGTGATGATACCATCTTTCTGGCGTGGTCATGTTTTCATGTAAAGTTCACCATTTTTGAGTTGCCATAATATTTTTTCTTTGAAAGTAGAAGATGTTTTTTTTTTTTTTCTTTTCAGGTTATTTGTTGTTTTTTTGCCAAAAAGAAAATAAAAATTCTACTTATTTATTTGATTTTTTTTATTGCTTCATCCAATTCAACTGGAGTCATCTTTGCATAGTTTGTATTTTTTTTTTTTTTTGGTTGCTTTTTTTTTTAATTTTTTTTTTATGAGTGGTCAGTGGTTCTTCGCTTACACGGGATAGGCGGACAGAGTTGCTGAAAACAAGGATAACAACAACAACAACAACAACGAGATACAAGTTATTATAGATTATATTTTTGAGGTGACCGTTTTTTTTTTTTTCTTACGTATTTTTCAAACGGTGAAGGCATCATGAAAATTATTCTAAAAAGTCTTACAGGAAGGGTCTGTGAAAAGGATGTTACTCCAACAATGACAGTTAAAGATGTGAAAAAGTTGGTAGAGGACGAATATGCTCCTGAAGACCTGAAGCTATGCTACAAGGGAGATTTACTTCGGGACAGTGATACACTTGAGGGTGTTAATGCTCGTGAAAGCGATGTATTCATTCTGGCGGGTAGGAAGCGAATTCTTGAGGAGACGGTACCTCAGCCACCGTCAAATACTACTAAATCGGTACAACAGCAGTCGTCAGCAGCAACAACAGCAACCCCATCCCAACAACATCAACCGAAGGGAGATCGCACCGAGCTTCCTGTGTCTGCTGCAGAAGAAACAGCACCACAGCCAACAGCACCAACACCAATACAGGCGCAAGGACCCCCCCAGGTAACTCCTCCATCGGTGCAGCAAAGCGGTCCATTGACGAATTCGCTGGCGGCACAGATGGATCCAACACTTATTGATAGTGTTGTGGCAATGGGCTTTACCGACCGGGAAAGCGTTGCTGCCGCGCTGAGGGCTGCGTATATGAACGTGGATCGCGCCGTGGAGTATCTCTGTACTGGAATTCCCGAGGGTGTGGACGCGGAGATACCACTTGCAAACCCCACAGCTGGTCTCCCTTCGTCTGGACAAATGGCCCCACCCCCGCCAAGGCAGCAGAGTCAAGAGGCTTCTCCGCTGATGCAGGCACTGCAAGATATTCCGCAGTTTGAAACGGTACGTGCGATGGTTCGGGAGAATCCACAGGCGTTGCCTGTGGTGTTGCAACAGCTAGGGGCACACTACCCAGAGATGATGCAGCTTATTGAAGAAAATCAAGGGGAATTCCTCGAAATAATGTTGGGAGGGATTCTTGATGAAGCGTTCCGCACAACAGCGGAGCCGTCGGCTGTGAATCCTCCAGTAAGCGAGAGAGAACGAGAGGCAGTGGTGCGCCTCGTTGAAATCGGTGGAGGTACGTGGAGTCAGGCCGATGCTCTTATGGCCTACCGCGCCTGTGATGGAAGCGAAGAGGCGGCAGCCCAGTTTCTTTTTGAAAATTTCATGGATAACACCCAATGAGGGATAAAAACGAAATAGGGAGAGAAGTCGAAGAATTAAAAAAAAAAAAAAGATGTAGAATTTCTTTGTTTGCGTTTTGCTGTTTTTTTTTTTTTTGTTCTCGCACCTTGAAAGGACTAAGTCGATGAATGTCCTCTTGCTTTCTTGATCTCCTTTTATTTTCCTGCTTGAAATTACGATAGTTATTTCTTCTCTCTTGGGGCAGCACGTAAAATTTCCTACTATGCGTATTTTTAAGGCGAGAGGGTCAAACCTTAAGAGGAAAAGAATAATGTTCTAAAAAGGAAAAAAAAAAAGAAGATACCAGGGTAAACTAGCAAGCAAGAAGACTCCCCAAGTGTGAAACGCATTTTTCTACCTCTTTATACTTGTTATGCTTCCTCATCTTTTATCTTTTTGAGTTCTCCTCATTTACATCTTTCACTACATTTCTCTTTTTCTTTTAATGTTTCCGTTTTTTGAGCTTTCTTGCTTTTTCTTTTTCCTGTTGAAGTTGTTGAAATGCGTGTTTTTTATTTTTTATTTTTATTTTTTTTTTGTTGTTGTTGCATAGCTGTTGCTACTTTCACTCACAGTCACCCTTACAGCTTGTTTTTTTTCTATTTTTTTTTTTATTATCTCTTTTTCTATTCGCTATTATTTACTTACATTATTTATTTTCTGCTGGTGCTGGTTCTCACTTCTAAAAGGGCCGTTAAGGACTCCCTTTTTCTTAGCCATCGTGATGGATATTGTGACAAATTCTGAGAGAAAACTAGGAGCCTCTATAGTAAAGCAAATACTTCGGAGAAAGTGTATTTACGCCACCGCGGCTTCGCTTGAAAGCAGTCAGTTTCGTCGAACGCTTGGGTTAAAGTCTCTTATTAGTCTTGGTGTTGGAGCTGTTGTTGGGGCTGGTGTTTTTGTTATTACAGGCCAAGCCGCTGCCCGCTACGCCGGACCTTCTCTCTCGATTTCGTTTTTACTATGTGTTTTTCCTTGCCTGTGGACTGCCCTTTGCTATGGTGAACTTGCCGCAATGCTTCCTGTTGCTGGTAGTGCCTACACACACACCTCCGTCGCACTTGGAGAGTATGCCTCCTGGGTTGTGGCGGTGTGTCTTACTCTTGAATGCCTCGTCTCTGGATCTGCTGTAGCAGTTAGTTGGTCTTCGAGTGTTCAGGCATTTCTGAGGGAGTTTTCTATTTCATTTCCGTCATTAATTGGTAATTCTCCATTATATGTGGAAGGAAACGGTTTTTTCTTTTCTGGATCTATTATTGATCTCCCGGCAGTTTGCCTTATATCTATATGCTCTCTTGTACTCTGTGTAGGAGTACAGGAGTCGGCGGCAGTAAATAATTTTTTTGTTCTTATGAAATTAATAGTTTTGGGTACATTTGTACTCTATGGCGCGTATTATGCAGTCACAAATTGGACAGACTTTCAAGATAATTTAACCCCTTTTGTTCCACCAAATTCGGGTAGTTTTGGTAAGTATGGATTCAGTGGAATTTTACGTGGAGCTGGAGTTGTGTTTTTTGCTAACGTTGGATTTGACACTATTTGCGCCGCAGCCCAGGAATGCCGTGACCCACAACATGACATGCCCCGTGGTGTGATATACACTTTACTTATATGTTCTAGCATATATGTTGCCGTCACAATTGCACTTACAGGAATGATCAATTATAAATCTTTAAACGTGGATGCACCCGTAATTGTAGCCCTTCGCAAAGTTAAAGCTCCACCTATTCTTCGCTTACTCATAGACATTGGGACGATATCGGCACTCAGTTCTGTTTGTTTCGCCTGCCTTTTCGCCATGCCACGTCTTGTGATGACACTAGCAGCGGACGGACTTCTTCCAAATTCGTTATCTCGTGTGCATCCTCGTTACAGAACACCAGTACACGCCACCGTGTGGTGTGGTGTGATTGGTGGTCTTATTGCGGGTCTCTTTCCATTGGATATGTTGGGAGAAATCATCTCTTTCGGAACTCTGGTTGCCTTTATTTTTGTCTGTGTTTCCATGTGGAAAATTAGGCTCGATTACCCAACGTTTCCTCGCCCCTTCGTCTCTCCACTTTTTCCTGCAGTGCCTATTATGGGTATTTTCTTCAATTGTCTTCAGCTGTTTTCTTTACCTCTCGCAGCATGGCGCAATTATAGTATTCTTTTTGTTTTGTCGTCTTTGTGGTACATTTTCTATGGACGACACAACAGCATCGCAAATCGAGCTGCCATTGCCTCAAGGCGTATGACATCTCATGATATAACCGAAATTCCACAACTACCACATGTACGCCAGGAGAGTTCTCGATTCGATGATGCGTGCGCGGCTGAATTACCATGTGAGCTTCAGGGAAAACGTAAATCCCGGATATCCAGTACCGCTTCATTTTGAATTTTGACATGAAAAAAAACAAAAAAACAATTACCGTCTATGTTTAAAAGTAAAAATAAAAAAGAAATAGCAAAAAAAATGCCAAAATTATGTTTGCTTCGCTATGCACTTTTTCTTCTTTTTTTTTTTTCTTTTGTTTGCTTTGTTTACCTCGACATGAATGTTTCTTTTTTATTACTCCTTTTTTTTTGATAGCGGCGAACGATTGGTACTTTTTCACCCATGAGTTTCTATTTTTGCGCGTATTCTCTCCCTCAGGATACGTGTTTTTCTTTTGTCGTTGTTTTTGTTTTGACTTCGCTTTTTATGTGAGGGCAAGTGACCCTCATTTTGTTGTTGTTCATTGTGCGTTTTTTGTTTATTATGAGCAAACATCTAGTTCTGGTGTCACCAAGATCCAATATAATTGATATATATATATATGTTTGTTAAAAAAAAATATAGTGTTGTGCTTTTAAATGTTAACAAATGTATATATATTTTTATTTATTTGTTGGGCGTGCGCATTTCTACTCTTTTTTCTTCTTTCTGTTCTTTTTTTTTTATGGATTATATATGGAATACCGATAAAAATACAAAAAATGTGAAAAAAGAAAAGGTAGCACATCTTCTCTTTAAATATTAACGCCAAGACATTAAGCGATCAGGCATTAGAGTATAAGAAAAAAAAAAAAGGAAAAAAAAAGTGACTAGAAAGCGGCAAAACGACAGAGTAATAAATATAAAAAAGGAATATATATATATATATATATATATATATTTATATACGTATTTATTTATTTACAAGTAGATTTAAATCTTAAGCAAGGGAACCACCACCGAACAAGAAAAAAAAAGCTTAACTTCATTGACAAAAATCGAAAAGAAAGCAATATGATTTACACTGGTGAGATTGAAAATGGCCAGATGCATGGCCGTGGTTGCCTGCAATACCCCAATAAAGAGAAGTACGACGGTGAGTGGGTCTTTGGAAAGCGCCATGGAGTGGGTGTGTATACATACGCTGATGGTAGTCGCTATGATGGTGAATGGGTGGAGGACAAGGTTCACGGAAAGGGAACGTGCTACTACGCCAGCGGCAACACATACAGCGGTGACTGGACCTTTGGCCGCATTAATGGACGGGGTATTTTGGAGTACCACGATGGTGACCGCTACGAGGGGGAATGGAAAGATGGACGCATGCATGGAAAGGGTGTGTACAGTTACTCCAATGGTGACAGATATGAGGGGGAGTGGAAGGATGACAAGCGCCATGGAAAGGGAACAGTTACGTACGCAGCCGCTGACGGGTCGGTTTCGGAGAAGTACGAAGGAGATTGGGTCGAGGGCCGCATGCAGGGTTGGGGAAAGTATTTTTACGCAGACGGTGGTGTCTACGAGGGGGAATGGGTGGACGGCAAAATGCACGGCAAAGGTACCTATGTCTTCCCTAACGGAAACAAGTACGAGGGGGAGTGGATTGAGGATGTGAAGCAGGGTTACGGTATCCTCACCTACGTGAATGGAGAGCGATATGAGGGTTACTGGCAACAGGACAAGGCCCACGGAAAGGGAACCTTATCGTACCTTCAAGGTGACCGATACGTTGGAGAGTGGTTCCAGGGGAAGAAACAGGGCCGCGGAACACTCGCCTATAGTAATGGGGACACTTATGAAGGTGAGTGGCGCAATGACAGTGCTACTGGGTACGGTGTGCTGGAGTATTCAAATGGCTGCCGCTACGAGGGTGAGTGGTTGGAGGATCGCCGTCACGGTGAGGGTATTTTGCAATTGCCAGACGGCTCCAGCTACGAGGGAAGTTGGTCATTCGGTAAGAAAGATGGTAAAGGACGAATTATACTCAAAGATGGTTCCATGTACATTGGAACTTGGAAGGATGGTAAAATTGTGGGTCAAGGTGAGTTCAAATTATCTGAAAACTGCGATCTTAGCAATCCAGAGTATTAGACATCCATACTTAGGAGGCTTTTTTCCTTTTTTTTTTAAAGCCTTATTTTTGTTTGTTTTTCTGTTGTTGAAATTTTTTTTTTTTTAATATATAAGTTTTTGATTTTGGTTTTATTATTATTATTATTATTGTTACCACGTTTAGATAACACTGTACCGAAATAAATTTTGTGGCATTCTCATTGTTTGGTTATGCAACGGCGAGCTTCCTTACCGTTACTGAGACACGTGTTGTTTAATTCCACCCTAAAGAGTGGAAGTTTTCAGCCACTGTAGAGCCGTGACGGTGAAGTAGAAGAAGAAGAAAAGAAAAAGATATATGAAAACAAACAACAACAACAACAAAAAAAAAGCGTAAAAAATGAGAAAAAAAAAGAAAACGAAATGCCCCAAAAAGAAAGAGTAAATAATATAGAGTGTGCCATCTGTATGTTGACATAAAAACAACAACCATACTTTCTGGAAGTTATCCATGAGACTTCTCGTGTATTCGGGTTTGTATTTTTTATTGTTACTATTTGTAGTCAAGGAGGATAGGATGTGCTGTAGCAAACCCATCTCGCTTGTTGCCATCAACAGATTTTTTTTTTTCTTTGTGTTGTTGTTGTTGTGGATGTTGTTTACGTTTCTATACTTCTCTATATTTATGTTTTCCTCGTTCGCCTTTTTTTGTGTGCTTCTCTTGATTACTTGCTTTTTTTTTCACTTTCTCTTCTCTTTTTTTTTTTTTTTGCACCCTTCATTTTCTTCTTTCATTTTTTTTTTTTTGTTTTCCGTCTGAACGAGTTGAGGATACGGATACAAACATATAAATTTTTATATACTCGTATCATATCTACATTTTTTTTTGTTTTGTTTTAGAGCGCCATCTTTATCGAAGTGATTCAAGGTTGTTCTCTATTATTATTAGTTCTTCTTTTTTTTTTTTGTTGTTTAAACCACTATCGTGCTGTAGCATATATATATATATATATATATATATACATATAATTATATTTTATTTTTTGTTTTTATATTGTTCAATATACTAGGCAATGGACGCTATTAAAGGACTTGCTCGACGCACAACGCAAAGCATTAGGGAAAAGGTAACACATACCGAATGCAGTCCTCAGGATGATTTTCTAGTGGAAGTGAGCAAGAAGGTTCGTCAATTTCAAAAAAGTTCTGAGACAATTTGTGTTAAATTAATTCGTGCTGCTGAATTGATGGAGGAGTTGGGAAAACTTATGAAGGATATTGGAGAGGAATATGGAAAAGTTCCCGATCTTCAACCAGATTCCGGACAACTCTCCGTGGATGTTGTAGATGTGGGTAACAAACTTGTTGCTAGTGCACAAGAGCATCAAAAGGGTATTAAGGATCAAGGCTTTGATCAGCTAAATGGCTTTATCAAGGAAATGACCAAATTAAGAGATGCGGAAGACGCGCGCCGTAAATGTCAACTGGAGTACGATTTTTTTCGTCGCAAGGTACTGGATTTACGACACAGTCCTCCGAAAGATCCGTCCCGTATTCCACGAAATGAACAGATAATGGAGAATTGGCGGGTGGAGTTGTGGCGATCTACAGAAAATAACAAGACAATTTGTTCCCAGCTGTATTCCCAGGGCCAACGATCCATTGACCAGAGTGTTTTGACTACAGTACAGGTATACGGCAGTTTTCTCAGTATTGCGGCTAGTGGCTTTAAACAGCAGTTTGTTAATGCGCGTCTTCCAGTATACTCAGACGCTCCTCTTCTACCGCCGGCACCATTGCCACCCAATCCGATGCCACCATATCAGCCACCTCAGCAGTCTGTGTACGGCCAAGCACCATATGGTCAGGTACCCTACGGGCAGCAGCAGCAATGGGGACAACAACAACCACCACCACCACAACAACAACAACAACAACCACAACCACAACAACAACCACAACAACAACAACAACCACAACAACAACCGACCCAACAACAATGGGGTCAACCACAGCAGCCATCTCAGCAACAGCAGTGGGGGCAGCCGACTCAACCACAGCAACAGCAACAACAGTGGGGCCAACCACAACAACGAGAGCAGCAAAAACCAGAACCATGGGGACTACCATCTCAACCACAACAACAGCAACAACAGTGGGGTCACTTGGGCCCCCCGTCAGCAATTTTTGCGGGGGAGCTTCCCCCAGGAAGTTCACAATCATTCCCATTACCTCATCAAGCAACGCCAACCCCCTCACAAGCCCATGCCGTAAGCAATGGAAACAGTAATGGTAACAGTAGCAGTGCTCCCGTTTCGTAGATGTCCTAAAAAGGGGAGGAAAAATATATATATATATATAAACGAAAAAGCGCGTCAATAAAAGCAAGAACCACACAAAAAAGGAAAAAAGAAAACACAACATTTTTCTTTCACATGACGAGTTGGGAGATCTATGTTATCGCTTTTTTTTTTAAGTATGTTATGACGATTTTAAATGAATGGAGACATGAAACCTTGTATTTGGTTGTATTGGGAGGCAGTTCTCTCTCTCTTCTTTTTTTTTTTTCGTTTGTTTCGTTTGTTCCTCAGGAAAGCGCATTGCTCAATCGATAGTTCAACTAGCATGTGTTTTTGTTTGTTTGTTTGTTCGGCACTATCACCACGCATCTAAAAATCCATACATATATATATATATATATATATATATATATATATATATTATTATTATTATTATTATTATTACTTTTTTTTGTGGTGGATATTTTAGGTTCCTTTGGCATACATTATTTTTTACTGTCCTTTTTTTTTCTTTTTCTTTTTTCATGATTATAGCATCACATGGAAAATGCCACCAAAGGTAGCACATGATGATGCCGCAACCCTTCCCAAGGAGAATGAAAACAATGTGAACAGCAGCGTCTATCAGGAACCCTTGGTTCTCTCTGTATTAAAGGAAAGTGAGGATATGCTTTGTGAAATTGACATGCTTCGCACAACAGTATCGAAACTTACAGAGCAACTAGGAGAGATGAAGAAGTATGTGAGGTACATGGAGTTGCGTCTTGCTAACAGCGCATTGCCAGGTGCGCAGTCTGAGGTGGATGATATACCGAATACTCTCCTAACTGATAAAATTGGCATTTTACGCTCCATCATGAAGGCTGTTATGGCGTGCCAAGTTGGTCCTACATACGCAAGATTCTCTGCGCGTCGTGCCTTGCCGGAGGATGCCACTCAAGATGCGACTGTGGACAACAGAACGTTTGGAAGAGCTTTACACGAATCCAATCAGCGCCTTGATGATGCTTCTTGTATCCTCCGCTCCTACCAGGAGACACCAAGTTTTGCAACTACGGAGTATGATCATTTAATGATTGAAATTTTGTCGCATGTTATATCCCTCTCCAAGACGGTCAATGCATTGGCTCTTGATAGCCAATCCTCATTCCTCATGGAATCGCCTGAGGGAGATACGTTATCCCTCCCTCAATCTCGCGCACAGCACTTACTTAGAGGCGAAGGATGCGAGAATAAAAGGAGCGTGGCACCAACGCCGCGACTACCAGATGTTTCACAATGGGTTTTTGACAACGATGTCTGAGTGGGTGGCAATTTCAACACCCCCTATGAGCGGATGAAAAGAGAAAAACAAAAAAATAAAAATAAAAACGGGATGTGGATTGCCTTAAAAACGTCCTATTCACGAATAATTCGCCACGTGGCATATGCGATGTACCGCCTTACTGGTACTTTTGTTGCTTTTATTACTTAACTATTACTCATCTGAGTCAACGCAATCCTTCTCCTTAGGATTTTTTTTTGTTGTTGTTGTTATTGGTGTGCTTATTCTCGATAATAATCGATTGCTTTAATTCATTTGTCAACTCTTTCTCGAAATATTTATTCTTTATTGAATGATTCCATTTTTTTTATCTATCTTTGTATAAATGTCTATATATGTATGTATATGTGTGTGTATATATATTCTTTTTTTTTCTTTCTCTTTTGTCTTCTTTCTTTGCGTGTATGTTTTGGTTGCTAATAGGCAAAAGGGAACGATGAAGGTAAAGACGCAGAACTCCATCACATACCCCGAA
>JASANV010001521.1:0-103351 GCA_030849715.1 Trypanosoma mega | reverse complement strand
TCACGCTTGTACGCGTCCTTGTCGTACGGCCTGTAGTCGTCCTTGTGTGTCGTGCAGAAGTGATCAGGGTCAACATGGCGAGGCCCGGCACCGTCTTCACTCTCATCCGGCTGGTCACGCTTGTACGCGTCCTTGTCGTACGGCCTGTAGTTATTGTGCGTTGTGGTATTGTAGTGATCAGGGTCAATATGGCTCATTTGGTATGGTTTTTGAGGTGATCGTGGTTCAACAGGTGGAAGTCCCCGGAACCGATAGGCTTCTTGGTACTCAGAGTGCGGGTCATATAAGCGGGTGGGGCCTTTGTTATCACTCATTTTTTTTCTTCTTTTTTGTTGTTGTTTTTGTATGAATGACTGATCTTTTTAAACTATAGATATGTATATATATATATATATATATATTTTAGAGAGAGAGAAGTTTTAATGGATTGTTTTTTACTGGTAATCAGTGGGTCAAGAACTGTTTAAGAGATCTCAGCTCCAATAAAGTCCACGTACTTATTATTATTTATAAAATATGCATTCACATATTTACATATAAAAATATACATATATATATATATATATATATATATATATATATATATATATATATATATATTGATATACTGACTATTAAAGATATTTACATTTTCATGGAGAAAAAATGTGGAATGATTTTTTTCTCAGCAATTTTTTGTCATTTGTCGCTGAAATTGATAGCACGCAACAGGTACATCCATTGCAGTCCTTGTGGTTGTATAATTCAAATAGACTTCTTCGTCGGCTGTGGGAGAATGTCCATTTGTGAGTGTGTTCCCAGTGAATGTGTGAGTGGCAACAGAACGGATATTTTCATTTTTTCTGCTCTTTATTGTTGCCGTTGAACCATACTTTGACTCAATAATGTGACGCTGCGACTCACCATATGTCGTGCTAGTAGGTGCTCCAGTAAAGACTTCTGGTTTGCCAGTACCAAACATTAACTCCTTACCAAGACCTCGGTGACGCATCATAGGTTGCACAGAAGAAGGTCTACGAGATACGTAATCAGTCGTGTAAATAGATTTATTTGGCTCTGTCGTAGTGTACGATCCGATTGTGAACACACGGCCTGTTGCTGCGTGAATGCGATCCTCTTGCCAATTTTCCATCAACACTCCATTGCTGTAGTGGTTGTCGAAAGAAGGAAGGCTTCGGTTACCTAATTCGTCACTCCTCATCATTGGTAAATGTTTCTTTTAGCATTGTGAAGAAAAGGAAGAAAACAATTGCGACACAAAGATTCAGGTTATATATACACATATATCAGCGTACATTTAAGTAAAACAAACATTATCCATGACAGGAGAGATCAAGCAAACAACAACAATAAGGACAAAAAAAAACGTTAGTAGAGAGCATCTCTTTTTTTTTTAATTTACTTTCATTTCTTATTTAATCGATGGATACATTTTCCGGGTAAGATACGAGAGACTTATGCACAAAATCTTTTTATTCTTTTAAGTTCGTTTTTTTACGACTTCTTCCTGTCTTTCTCTCTTCCGACTTTTTACCCTTACCGTTTCCGTCCTTGGCGATATCACCGCAGCAAGTGACCTTTTTCGTGTTGCAATTTTCGCGGTTTTATCACAAGAAATGGGTTGTGATTTGAAGCTTCGAGAAAGGTCTTTACTGTGAAGTTCATTGCTTGTTTTCCCTCTTTTTCCACGCTCGATCTGTTTGCCATGAAAAGAATTATTGACGGCTCTTTTAGCGGCCGCGTGCTCCTTAAGTGTACTTATTCGGCGACCAAACTGTTCTTCCACCTGAAGCTGAGCCTGCACTTTCGCTGCAGATACCTCATCAAGTATTTTTACTACTCGCTTCTCACAAACATCTTTTTGTTTCCAAAGGTCTAACTTGCACTGAATCCTCTTTTCAAGGCGCTGCACAAGCTCCACATCATATTCTGTGACAAATGCAACCGATAGGCCCTCTCTCCCAGCTCGAGCTGTGCGACCTACACGATGAAGGTATGTCGGTGCTTGTTTGGGCAGATCGTAGTGCAGTACTAGGCCTACAGCTGGAATATCAAGTCCTCGACTTGCGATGTCTGTTGCGACCAAAATACGGGCAATACCGAGCTTGAAAGTTGCAAGATTATCTAGTCTGTTCTTTTGTGATATGATAGAATTAAGGCTACACACAGGAAATCCGAGTAGTTGCAACGTTAGACGCACTACTTCACATCGCATACACGAGTTCGTAAAGACAATTGTTGATTGTTCGCTCCCAGCGCCTCGCAAAGTTGCGACGAGGTATGCAAGTTTAACAGCATTTGGAATAAATATATATTTCTGAACGAGGGTTTCGACCACACTGTGTGTTGGCGTCGTTGTTGTCGGCAATTGCACTGTATTGGAGGCGAACACTTCCAACTCTGTCGAACTATGAATGCCAAGTTGCGGCAGCAAAGCCTCTTCTTCATCGCTCGTGGTCACTTGTGAAAGGCGAGATTCAAGAGTGGCGGTAAAGAGAAGTGTGCGTCGCGTTGGTTTAGCGGGGCCGAGAAGCTGGACCACTTTCGACACGTCAGATGCCATATCATCGCTTGTAAGGCGATCGGCCTCATCCAGGACAAGAAAGCGTAGGTGGGAAAAGGCTCGGCGTGCCTCTGGAAAGGTTGCGAGAATAAACCGTAGACGTCCAGGCGTGCCAACGACTATGTGCGGACGACCATTAAGAGCGTCGAGCTGCTGTTCATGTGGCACACCACCAATAATGAGGGCTGTGCGAGCTTGCAACGGGGCTCCGAGTGCGACAAATTGATCCACAATCTGATACGCCAGCTCGCGGGATGGTGTGAGGACAAGCGTAAAGACACCATAGAGGTCCTCCGCGAGAATCTGCAGCAGAGGGAGTGCAAAAGCTGCCGTCTTACCACTACCAGTCGCGGCTCCACCAACAACGTGCTTGCCGGCAAGTATGGCAGGAATACAGAGTCGCTGGATGGGCGTTGGGTTGTGCAAGGCCATATAGGCACACTGCTTTGAGAGCCACTGGTGAACTCCAAGATGTTCAAACTCACTCATTTTTTCTAAAAGTTCTTTAAAACTCTACGCAGAGAATCGAAAGGTGACAAAAAAAAAAAAAGATCTGCAAAACAAAATGAAGAAGGCGCGCCTTTTTTTTTTTTGTGATTGTTGTTGTTTACTCGATAGAGTTCTTTGAAATTAGGGAGAACAGAAAAAGAAAAGAAACGTTATTGAATCAAAAAGAACTCGTATTGTACCCACACACATATACATATATACTTTTATGGATACTTGGAGATAGATCAGGAATATCATAGCATACAGTAATAGGTAAATGAATAGGAAAATAAATAGATGAAATTAATGTGCATTATCTCCCGAAAGCATAACGGACCACGATTCCTCATACCCAGTCTGCAGCACACAGATTTGGGCTGCTAGTCTTTTATTAGACTGGCTGGGTATAATGATGAACAACATTATTTTGTCTTTGCTGTTGTTATTTTTTCCTCCTTTTTTCCGTTATGTATCTCTGAAACTTGCACTCTTGTTGGCAAAGGCCATTTCAATAGGATAAATAGTAAATAGTGTTAATAAAAAGAATGCGCACGCAAATAGATACAACGCCTATCAGAAATTTTTCCTGCATCACTTTACACCAAGTGGGTATCGTAAAAGAAGCTACGGTGAAAGTTTTACGAAAAAAAACAAACAAAAAAAAGATTATTTTTTTTTTGCTATTTATTTTTCGTTATATTTTTATTTGGTTTTCAAAAAAGGGAAAACGCGCTATTCCTGCTCTTCGTTCACATATCTCTTTTTTAATGACTTTGGCTATTCTTTTTTGTTGTTGTTCTCTTTTTTTTTTTTGTTTTGCATATATATATATATATATATATATATATATATATATATATATATATATGTATATTTGAATAAAAATGTCACCAAACCCTCCAAATATTTAGTGTCTGTTTGTTTTAAACTACCATTTTTCTTTCTACCTTTCTTTATCAGTTCTGTTATGACTGTAGTTCTCGGCATTCACAAATTTCCCCTTCACACACACACACACTCTCTCTCTCTTTTATCCATTTATTTTTTGAACCATACACCTTCAATCATTCAGAGAATGAGTTTATGTGGTCAATACATGTCTATCAAATACGTCTAACATAGTCGAAAGAGAGAAAGAGAAAGAACAGGAGGAAGAAAAGGAGGTAGCTCATTACAAGCTTGACTCAGGAAGCTGATCCATTTTCTGCCCCTTGACATAATAGTAAGCAGGCGTTCGCATCGAGCAAAGCTCTTCTGCACTTGTTGGGTGCACACCAATGGTGTTATAGAAATCACTGATCTTAGCATTCATCCTCATGCAAATACCGACAGCTTGGATAATCTCAGGTGCGCTGTCGCCGAGTAGATGTACACCGAGTACTGTTCCATCAGTATGATTCGTAACAATTTTGCAACAAAATTTCTTGTACTTGGATCCACTGATGTTATGCATCAGTGGAGTAAAGCTGGAAGAGTACACAGCGACCTTTTCGTATTTCTTGGAAGCTTCTTCTTCAATAAGGCCACACGTTCCAACAGGGGGAATGGAAAAAACAGCGCTTGCCACACGTGTGTGATCTGTTTTACGCTCTTTTCCACCAAAGACAGTGTCGATAAGAGCGGATCCCTCGTTGATCGCAACGGGAGTCAACATGAGTCTGTTTGTCACATCACCAATGGCAAAAATACCTGACACATTCGTCCGAGAGTATTCATCCACCTTAACAGCGCCGTTCTTCTCAAGTGCAACGCCTGCCTTGTCGAGTTGGATATCACCTGTACGGGGAACACGACCGATTGCCATCATGACCACATCCACATCAAGGGTCTTGCCACTCTCAAAAGTGACGTGCTTGCTCCCATCAGCGTTGAGTTCCACCTTGGCCGGATTCTCATTAGTCATGATATCAATTCCATTGGCGATTAGTTGCTTGGAGAGTTCCTCACGTATAGTACAGTCAAACCCGCGAAGAATCATCTCCCTGCGGTAGCAAATAGTCACTTTACCGTTTTCTGGTTTATAGGCATTGAAAATTCCGGCAAATTCAACTGAAATAAACCCACCGCCTACCGTTAAGGCACGTCGTGGGGGTTCGGGGAGGTAAAAAGCCTCATTACTGCTGATGCAGTGTTCAATGCCGGGAAATTGAGGCATTTGCGGCCATGAACCTGTCGCCAAGAGAATATTCGCGGTCTCGAGACGTGCCTTCACCGGACTCTTCGGGTCAGCACTTTCGCGGACATTCACCACCTTTGCTGACTCAAGAGAACCCCATCCGAGATAGAACTCAAGTCCCTCGGTATCTTTAAACATACCATCATAGCTTTTGTTAATATCGGCAACTGCTGCATTCTTGGCTTCAATAAGTGCCTTCCAGTTCGCCTTAACTTTGGAACGGTCAAAATCCCAGCCAAACCCACCCGATTCGCGGAGGTGATCCATATACTGAGCCCCAGTGACCATCAGTTTCTTTGGCACACACCCAACATTAACGCAGGTGCCGCCCAAGGCAGAGTAAAATGGCGGTCCGTGTGTCGTCTGAACATCAATGACTGCCACACGTTTCTTGTAAAGAGTTGCTGCATTCCACGCGGCCTCGAGGCCACCAGAGCCTGCACCAATAACAACGAGGTCGAATGCGTTGGACATAGCAAAACGAGTAAAACGGAAAATTTTCGATTTGCTTTTATTTTCAGAATAAACAAATAAACGTCAAAGTATAGATATGACAAATGTAAAATAAGTATAAAAAAAACACCAATAGATAAAGTGATGAAACAGAAAGCCTTTCTATTTGAAGAGAACACTTAGATATTGTTGTTTCCTTATTTTATTTTATTTTTTTGGTGTGTGTGTGTTTTGTATCGACAATAGATATATCTCATTAATAACAACAACAACAAGAATATATATATATATATATATATATATTATATTATGTTTAAACAAAGGAAGAAAAAAAGAAACAAAGATTTAATCATAAAAAGTAAAACTCCAAGCTTCGTTGAAAAATAAAATATAAATTATGAATCATTTTTTTTTTGCTTGTGCTGCCATTCAACAAAGGTGATTACCAGCAACGGTACCAAAAAAAGCAAAAAAAAAGCTTACTTTCAGTGTGACAACACAACGCGCCTTTCCTCCTATCTTTTTTTTTCTCTCTGTCATATTTCAAATATGTATGTATACATATTTCTCATCTTTCGCTCATGTATGTGCACATCACTCTCATTTTCTTATTCCATTATCAAAAACGCTCTTTTTTCCAGAGGGGAAACAAAGAAAGAAAGAGAGAGAGAGAGAGATGTTGCAGAGAGCTCGTGACTCGTGTCATAAAAATTCACTGTTTTACTTGAAGACCCCACGAGGCATCTTTGGACCATTCAGCGGGAATGGTGTAATATCCTCAAAGTACCGAACATGAAATTCATTCGCGCGATCTTGCACCGCCCGCACCGCCCCCTGTCTACCATTGTAAAAACCCATCACGCGCACAACGAGTTCAATCTTTTCCCCACGCCCAAAAGGACGTCCCTCGGCGGCCCGTATTTCCCGCAGTCGTGGGAGGAGGTCGTTGAGGTACATGCTCGTCACCTGATGCCCATTATCGGTGGACCCATCCGCGCGGAAGCCGCGATCGCCGCCCTTTAGTCCGCGATTGCCCGCCGTGTAGGTTGGCAGAATGCGTTTGCCCTCATACGTGTAGGCCACCGCATAGGTGTTGCGACGTCGCGAGACGAGGTAGAGGAAAACCATATCCCGCGTGTACTTTGGCATCTCCCCCCAGAGGTCCAGCTGGGTGTAGTCGACCACCCCACGCGGCATCTCGCTCTCCTTCAGGAGGGAATAACCGAATCGACTTTGAAAGTAATCGTCTCCCAACACACGCGAAGGGACGCCGTCGGGGGGTGTTTCCGCGACGGAAGGTCCGTCGGCCTCCGCGCGCCGCCGCTCCTCCTCCGCTTCGTACCAAAGACGCTCATTGAAGGCGCGTTGCGTCTGCACCCCATCGGACTCCGCAAGGCGGCGCATCTCCTCCTCAATCGCCGCAGGGCCGGAGCGCGCGGACATCTGTTCCCAATCCATCTGTGGAAGGCGCGCCACAACAGTGGACTCCAACTTTTCCGTCTCCTCGACAGCATCGCGCGGGGCGAGACGGTCGTTGGAGGTGCGGATGAGGAACTCGTTGAAGTACTGCTGACCGCCCTGTTGTGGTTTCAGTAGGGCAGGAACGCGGCGGTACTTGTCAGGAAACATGCCAGCGCGTGGACGTGGCTTGCCACGACGCAGAAGTGTAATCGAGGAGCGCATGACACAACTATAACACCAACAAAAATTAAGAGATTGTCCAATAAACCAATGTAGTACAAATATATATATATATATATATGTTTACAAGACCAATGTTGCGAAAAATACAACAACTATTAAAGCACTGAAAACTGGAAAACAACAACACACAAACACAGACAAAAATATATATATATATATTTAAAGAAATGACCTTCGCTATAAAAAAAAAAGTAAGACGACCACATCGGGGGAAAAAAAAAGCAAATACCAAGAAATCGTGAAACACAACAAGGGCTCACATCCCAAGAGAAAAAAAATGCGCATAAGTTCATTTTTTTTTCCTCCTACACAAAGCAATAAAATTTTTGTTAAATAGAACCTGGAGAATAGAAAAAAACGGTTTAGAGGAAAAGAAAGCGAATACCAAAAAAAAAAAAAGAGGTCTGCAAGAAAAAGACTATTAAAATGAGTAGAGTAAAAAAGAAAAAAAAAATGCAACTCAACTGTTTGTGTATATTTTTCGCTTATTGACATTAATAGGGGGATTACTTCTAACAAATTCCCTTTCTTTTTTCCTTATTTTACTGCTCTGCTTCATTCCTCTTTTGTTTCTTCTTGCTCGCTTTCAATCTCTCTCATTTTCTTTACTCCAAGCGACCGCAAGCATATACACACCGACATCACACACTCTTAGACACCCCGAAGTTGGTACTTGTCCCCACACTGTAGAATGACGCCGACTTCGTTTAGCTGGTGTAGCATGGCCTCCGGGTTTCGGCACCCCGCCTCCTCACAGGCGGTGATAATAATCCGACGGGGCAACGCATTGACACCTGTTCGACCCACTTCTGCCTTGAGTGCGTCCACAACACGCTCACGCTGTGACCTCTTTCGTGCCCCTGTCGCTCCGTTCGGCATTTTTTCCATTGCGCCTCCCCCCCTTAGACTGCCTGCGCACTGAGCGAGGAGATCTACAGCGTACTGCGCGTCATCTGCTGTAACTTCATGACGCAACTCCACCTTTGCCCGCGCCTCTGCCACGCGAAGGAGGGCTTGCAGAAAGCGCGGTGTCACTTGCAACTGATCCTCTTGTGTCTCCGCCCGACGAGAAAGGTAATGCGCGGCGAGAACGGCACCAGCCTCCTCGCGGAGAGATGGTTGACAGTTATCGCGACAGAATGCGACAAAACGCTGCACAAGCTCTGTAGGCAATATCGCCCCCGCCGTCGTCCCTCCACAACTATTACCATTGTCATCCATACCACCATAGTAACGGTGCAACTGCAGCACGTGATCGGTGAGGGCACGCCCAGCCCCCACCTGTGTATTACGGAGACAAACCACAATATCAAAGCGACTCAGCAACGCAGGAGAGAGATTGAGGTTCCCCGTCACACCTTTTGCATCATCGAAGCGGCCTCCGATGGGGTTTCCAGCAGCGAGTATAGATGTGTGGACGGGAACCGAAAAAATCATTCCAGCTTTGGCCATTGAAACCGTCTCCTGTTCCATGACCTCTAGCAACGCCTTGTGCTCCGTCACACCTTTATCGATCTCATCAATGCAGGTGACCCCGCCATCGCCGTGGACAACAGCACCGGCTTCAAATGCCATTTCCCCAGACGTCGGATCCCGCGCGAGGGTGAGTGTGAGGCCGCATGACGATGAAGTGTGCGCGCACACAAAGGCACTGCGTGGCGCCACCGCACAGGCCGCTCGAAGCAGTTGCGACTTGCCAAGTCCCGGGTCTCCAACCATGAGAAGGTGAATATTACTTCGCCCACGTGACCGATTCGTGGCGCCACCAACAATGGCGAGCATCATCGCCTCCTTCACGTACTGCATTCCGTAAATGGACGGGGCGAGCGCGTGGCACAGCCGCGCAAACCACCGCGGGTGGCGTGCCATCTCGTAGAACTGCCCGCCCTCTTCAAAAGACGGTTGCGGCACCCCTCTGTCCACGACGCGCGCCGCACCGATGCCTCCACCGGCGCGGCGGCCGCCGACTGCGGAGTACGCCCGCACCGCCACGCGTTGGGCCGCCGCTCCCGCCTTTCCATCGCCGCGCCGGGCGCAGAGGGCGCCGCAAACGGTGACCGTATCGCCCACTGTGATGGCGTCGATCCACGCGCCGCGCAGCTCGATTTCGACCATGCGGTGAATGCTGCCGCCTGCCGCGGCGTCGAAGCGGTCCGTGTGCTCCTGCACCTTGAGCAGCTGCAGCTCCTCACACTGCGCCGCATCCGTGACCGGGACCCAGCGGTAGCCGCGACACCGCCCGCGACAGGCGCCGGGGAAGAGGAGAACGCCGTCCTCTGCGGGGGCGTCCTGCACGGCCCCACAGGAGCCGCAACGGTACGACATACGCACACACGAGAGGCGCGACGGAGTCATACGCACCACAGTGCCACGAACCGTCACAAGACGCCCAAGCAGCGCAGCGCCGAGAAGGTCAAACGAGGTCACATCGGTTTCATCACCCATAACAGCACAATAGAGTCGCCAGGAGCCTACAGGACCGAGCGAAAGGGTACTGTCATTGTGTTCACTAGCTTTTGTAGTACTGTTGTTTTTATTTTTATTATTTGTCGCCCCGCTAGAGCTGCTAGTGACACTTGTCTTGTTACTGTTGTTGGTGTTGTTCGCCCCACTAGCCAGCACCGCCCGAAAGAATTCAAGGAGCGGAACGACAATCTCCGGCTGTCCTGTGAGGGTGGCTCGCATCGCCTCATTCCAGGCGTCGCCACGGAGGTCCACGGTGAAACGATACGCGGCAGGCGCCGGAGGCGGAGCGGGAGCTGTGGGCAACGATTCCAATGGAAGCGGAGCAAGGAGACCGGCAAAGAGGCGCCACAAATCACCAACAGCGCTTTCATCGTACGAGAGTGGCGCGAGATGGGCACAGTGCGACTCCCAAAGCGTCTTCACAATACCCTGTGGGACGCCGCTAAGGGACATGGTAAGCCCAAAATATGAACTTGTGCTTATTCATATTATACATATGTAAAAATGAATTGTGTGGTCAGAAAAGGATTGTTTTACGCATGAAAAGCAAAATAAAATAAAATAAAGAAAGAGAACTATAAGTCATTACGTACACAAATATCCACATGTGCGTCCATTTAAAGGCAGAAAGATAAAGGTAACAGTACTCCAGCACAGTCCGAATTTACTCAGGCTTTTTTTTCTGTTGTTGTTGTTAAAATAAATCAGCGATATAAAAAAATAACGTATATATATATATATATATGTATATGCATACGGGTTTGTGTAAAAAATACGTAGACAAATAACACCCGCGACACGCCAATAACTCTAAAAAAAAGAAACTTCACCATTTTCACTACCCTTTTTTTTTTTTTCTGCTCCCTTCTCATATCTTATCTTTTTTTTTTTTTAGAGTCTCGTTTCGTTACACAACAATATACAACATGTGTCTCTTTTATCATTCCTGCGGCGGTTCTCCCTCCATTTGACAAACCATGTCCGTCGTATGTTACAGAAAAACAACGACAACAACAACAACAACCAAAAAAACCGCGGGCTCGGTTGCTCTTGTTACTTTTTGTTGCTATAACTCTTTTTAAAAATTCACCTTGTAGTCATAGGAGTTCCTTCTCTTTTAGCATTTTAGTAAACTGTCCATTCAGCAGCATATTCTTGCATACGTCATACCCACCAACAAGCTCGTGGTCGATGTATAATTGTGGGTACGTTGGCCAATCACTGTATGTTTTTAGTCCTTCGCATACATCATCGCTGTCGAGGATGTTGTAAAAACTATAACGTACACCTAGTTGTGCCATCATATCAACCATTTGCACCGTAAAACGGCACCGCGGCTCTTCAGGAGTCCCTGTTAAGAAAATAACAACTCGATCTTTTTCAATAATGTTCTTTATGGAAGCTGCCAGCTCTGGGTCCACTTGTTCAGGGGTATAATTCACTCTCGTCCGGCGCATTAGCGCCACACGAGACACAAACACACGACGAAACATTACTTGCAACTAATTTTACAAAAATTCATTTTTAATTACAAAATGAAATTCACATATATGCATATACAAAAAGACATTGAATGGGTGGGGATGAGTTACATGTATGAGTAAGACCGTTAGAGCAAAAAACGGGAAAAAAAAAAAACTTGAAACGCTACATAGAAGTAAAAGTTCAAGAGAGCACAGGTACCATCACAAAAAAAGAGATTTTTTTTTTTTTCGGTGGCTACATTGCAAAATAACAACGTAACAAAAAAAAAAAAATGTGTACAAGCATATATATTATTTTCCTCTTTTCATCAGAGATTCAAAAAGGAAAAAAAAAAAAAAAACGTACATCCCACACAGAGTGACACCTTTAATCATTAACGTTAAAAAGTTCAAAGAGAAGCATATATATATATATATATTCGACTTGACAAAACAGCCTATGTTTATTGCGTGGATACTGGACTGCTCGTCACGACATGCAAGACACCATTGAGAAAACACATTCCTCTCGGATGAAAATCCGACTCGAAAAGATCGCCAGGCAACGAAAAACTCCTCCATACCACACTGCCACTGTCCTCTTCCTCAACGGGACTAAACCCATCATTTCCCACAGCCGTAATACGATGACTGTTTGTCTCCTTAACAGCACCCGCAGCACGTATAAAGTGGAATTGCCTTCCCACAAGTGCCGCCCAAGCCCCGCCGCCGTTCTCTGCCGGTCCACACCCCGAGCTGACAAGCAGCGGCGTCCATTGGGGCGTCGGGTCCATCCCGCTGTCCCCGTTCTGCCGCGCATCATGGGCGGAGAGCGGCGCGGCCCAAACCGGGCGTCCCGGTCGGCGCGCATCATACAGCGCGGCCGTCCCGCCGTCGGTGAGGGCCGCGAGCATGCGCTCCCCGCCGGCCCGAAGCGCACACATCTCGCCCGCTCCCTCCGGCGCCTCGAGGCGGAAAAGCGTCTCGCCGCTCGCTGCGCAGCGCACCGCCGCCCCAATCGGTGCGGAGGCGGCGAAGCACTTTGGCATCGCGCCGCCCGAAAGTGAAAAGAGACGCGACGCCTCGCACAGCGGTCGTCCCTTTCCGCGCGCCGCCCCGACCGCCCACACCGCTCCCCCGCCAAACGGCGCGCACACAAAGTCCGCCTCACTGCTGTGCCAAACGGCCGCTAACTGTGCCACGCCAGCGGGGGACGAGGGGTCGCACAGAAATACCGTTTCGCTGCGGCTGTGAGAGGCGTCCGCGCGGTGCAGCGTCACACTTCCGGTGGCGTCGCCGAGCGCAATGAGTCCAATGTCGGGGCGGCACGCACCGGAGGTGAGTTCGCGGTGTGGCTGCGAAACGAAACGGCAAAGGGAGGCGTGGCCGGGGTGCAGGGAAACCACCGCTGCCCGGTCGCGACCAACAAAGAGAGAAAAAGCACCCTCATCCTCCGCGGGGTCGAAGGAAATGAGGGGAAACGGACAGTTGACCGAACGTGTAGGAACAGCCGTTATATCAAGCATAATGCATCGCACAGATAAATAATAATAATAAATACCTTCAATGTGTCGTCTTGTTGTCTTTGTCTTTGTAATGCACTTTTTTTTTTCCCCCTTCCTGTGTGTGTTTGTGGTCTTCTCTTTTCTTACGCGGTATAAGTAATGCAAAAGAGAATTAGTAGTGGCAAACACAGAACGATGGCTAGACAACAAATGTGACAATGAACACTTGAAAAAAGGAAAAAGATCCCGAATATATATATATATAAATATATATATATATATGTATATATGTATAGATATAAGAAAGGGATATATTTATAAATATGCATGTTCATACACAAGTAGTGAACGTGGTTTCGCACAGAAACACAGTTCTGTCTTTTCAATGTCTTCTTTTTTTTTCCACCACATCTCCATCTTAAACACCGTCGCAAAAAAAAAAAAAACTACGAACTTTTCGAAGGATAGTGCACAAATCAAATCTTTTTTTTTCTTGTTGAAACGCACATGATTATTAGCCCAAAGACGATTCGATTAATTTTTTCTATTTACTTTTTTTTGTTCTTTTTCCATTTAAAACCAAAAAAAAAAAATCGTTCTTTTTCTCTTCTTTTCTTCCACCACTAAATAGTATTCCTCCTTCTGGGTTCTGCTCATTGTTTGCTTATCCCAATATGTGGAGTTAATGAATTCCTTTGAACAGACCCGCTACCGCCTGTTGTTGGGAGACCCATGAAAACCTTAAAGCTATCGTACAGCAACCATTGAATTGCTGTGAGTGAACCAACCATAAACAGACGCGCACCTAATCCTTTCCATATACCACTCCAACCCAACTCACGGAGGTGTCGAAAAGCTGTATTTTTTGTGTTATGTGACCCATCCACACGTTGGTTTAGTTTTGATACTACCGTATCGGCTGGGTGCGAAACAATGGCACATAGTATACCAGCTAGAACCCCTGACAAGAGAGAGATAAAGAGCTGAGTAGCCTTTGATGTCGTACTGCGCGGTACACTGCCAAGAGAATGATACAGCAAGTTTGAAATATTCTCAAATGCTACAAACTTGACGACCGTATATGGCACCTGTCTACACCAAAGTGCTGGAAGACCCTTGTAAAAACCTCGGCATCCCTCCGCTGTCCACACCATGTGAAGTACGTTAGATAAATACGGACGGTGCAAGTTGGTGGTTTGTATTTTAATCTTCACAGCCTCCCACGGTGCTAGAGCTATATCAGCAATCATTTCCGCAAGAAAACTTGCCGCCAAGTACATTACTAGACAGTATGCAGGACTCAAATTTTGGTGAGCATCGCCGTGACCTCGAAGGAACAGAAACTTAAAAAATTCATAAAACAAAAATTTCAAACCACCTTGAGCGGAATAACCAATAAACGTGGGAACCCATCCACGGAAAAAAAGTGGTATACAATTCAAAGGTGACCCATCAGCTTCGCTACAAACCTTTCTGAAGCCTTCTCGCATAGATTCATACTCACCAACCTGCATGCGACACTTAATTAAATCAAGAGGCGTCATCAAAGTGTGCGGCAAACCACTCAAAACTCCTCCAAGAAAACAGCAAAAAAAGTATGACGCGGAGAATACCTCAATATTCGAACTACTTCTCTTCAATACCCCGCTACACCACACGAGTACAAGAAGAGTAATAGATAGTGCAACAGAAAGAATGAGATTTAAGCGACATCCTCCGCCAGCGGACTCTCCGGGAGGAACCGCGTCATTAGACGCGTTGGCTCCCTCTGAGGAATATGAATCACGACCTCTATGCTTTTCCACCAACATGGATTTAGTAAAACCTAAAACACGCTTCAGTTTCGTAACAAGAACAAAAAAAGAAACCAATAGTTCAAAATCTACAAGGTTAAACCAAAAAAAAAGAAAAAGAAAAGCTGAAAAAAAAAAGAGGGGAGGGGGAAGAATAATTTTCCAGCAAACAAAAAGAATGAGTAATAAAGAAACATACAATAATAATTAGATATAATTACAAAAAAAAAGGACGAAAATGTTTCACAAAATTGAGTTACACAATTACCCACCAATCCACCTTCCCCCACCAAAAAAAAAAAATAATAATAATACCTATACACATACATATGCTTATACATTTCCCTTTGTAAGTTTATGTTTCTACTTTTGGAACGATGGCCAGCGTGGCGCGAGTACTTACAACATGCCATAATTAAGCATTACTTATTAATAATAATATGAAAAAAAAAGATTTATACTGCGTTCTCAATGCTGAAAATTTATAAGATCCATTACCCTCTTGATGACTTCATCACCGTATCCCAGGATGTCTGCTGTGAGGTTCGATTTCCCGGATTTGTAATTCGCAGAAGTGTTGACTTTAACCTTAAGTATGTACTCGCTGTGGTATCGTCATAGCAAATCATCAAGAATAGTAGGGAAAAGGAAAGGTCCCAAGATAGATCCTCGAAGAACACCCACCGGAAGTGGTAACCGAGATAATAATAAAAAATACCGTAGTAAAATATCCTTTCTCTTCTATCCTTAAACCACGCGAGGACAAGGCACTGCAGATGTGTCGAAGCACCAGGTCTCTGGAAAGCCACAATAATAGAGACATGTGGAACCTTGCAAGAATCATACTCAAAACTGATTAAACCCAGAAGAGTTGATTGTCTACCAGAATAAATAAAAAAAAATACTTTCAACTTTTTATTGTCCTCCAGGACGGTGTAGAAAGTTCGCTCTTTGCTGTGGCCTTGACGCACCAAGAACAAAAGATGAAGCAGGGCCTCCGCGGTGAATCGTTGGGGGCGAAAAACAAATTTCGAGTCCCAAAAACCTCTCTTTAATGTCACATCAGCTCGCCGAAGCGCCACCTACTTACACAATCTTGAAATGATTAGGACAAAACGTACAATGCAATGACTTTCTGGATTCACCGACGGTTTCGATGGCTTAAAAATGAAACAAAGTTGCCACTTTTTCCAGAATTTTGGTATGGTGAAAGAATCGTGAAGAACCTTCTTAAGCGCCTGAGACAAACCAAGTGACCGTCGATTCAGCTACTTACTGCTAAAGCTGAGAACTATTACCACCTTTACCCGAGGTCAATTACTTCTGGAGTCAGCAAACCAATACCCATAGTTTCCATTACTACACAGACGGAGTGTCTGATCAAAGCACATAAACAAGGTAAATCGCTACAGCTTCCATATCCCGAAACTGCTTGCTTAAAGCAAAAGAAAGAAACTAATAGCACCGTTTTTTGACGCATTGAAAAGGCTTCAGAAGTTGTCCTTTTCGTCATTATACTTCGAGGGGATGATTGATTAAATGTTTAAGGATCTGAACGTCAAAAAATCAGTCTTAAAACACGCAATTTCACTCCAAAAGTGACTGCACATGGTAACTTGCCGAGAAACCGATAAAAAAATCTGGAATGTTTGCTAAAGCAAAAAAAAAAACTATTTAATAGACACAACTTTGAATGAACCTCCCCTTAACAATTTCTACATAATTTCAATATGCTCAGAACTCGCCAGAAGCTCACAAATCATTGCTGAACAATAGGTACACAATCAAAACTTGCATCTTTGAACTAAAAGTTTAATCATAAGGTTTTTTTTTACTGTTAAACTGCCTCCAGAAACGTGTGTGTCAAAATCTGAAAACATGGTGCTCACACGATTCACTCAATGGAGGCTCCATACAAAGTAGTAAAGCTAGGTGCAGTGTTATTGCGCGAACGTTTGAAGCCACACTTTTTGTATCAACATGAATGCCAAAAGCCATGACTTTGTTGGAATAAAAGCAACTTTGTAGAAGCAACATCCGAGATGGCCAAATCCCACGAAACCCGTCAGATATCAAAATCAATGGTTGCAAAAAAGAAATCGTTGACCTAAAGATAATCCAAATAAACTAAATTATCCATCTGCCTGCACCGTGTAGCAAAGGGAAAAAAATATACTTGCCACTTTAACCGGCGTGTACACATCTATGATGTGTTGAACCGAAACGACAAGAAATTTTGTATCCTTGGCCATTCGAGGATTATGGACCGCACGAGGTTGTGAATGTAGTAGGACTACTGAGTTCGTGTGGAAAGCACGGCCTACCAAAGGTGAGAGTCCACCAGTCCAATTGAGTTTTCAAAATACAAGTCTAAATGCACGTTATATCCTCCCTTCTAAAGTAGAAAATGCGCTCTACGATGTGGCATGCATAACTCCTGCAGAGAAATTTTATTGGAACCGTAAGGAACAATGAACGACGCTGTAGTACTATCAAGTATGGTCACATTTCAGACTTCTTTCTGCGTAGAAAGCAACAAAGTACGCCTATCCAAAAGAAAAAAAATAGATGTTTATAAAAGACAAAACAACTAATACCACCAAGTAACAACGGAGCAGTGAGGAATGACGAAAAATCCACCGCAGGTACCTCCTTTCAGCTCCCATAGCAACAAAATCACGACGGTTGACGAGCTCTTCAATCACCAGGATCACAAATCACCAAGAATAAAAAACTTACACACACTCACCTTCACAAACGATTCCATACCCACATGAACAAACAATCCGCCATACATTCGAACGCATAAAGAGACCACCAAAAAACCAATACACAACCACAAAAAAAATTGTAAAAGTGAGGCATTTCTACACAGTAAACAGCAACTCTACACAAAAGCAAAAAACATAAAAGATGAACAGACTCATGCAAATAGTGCGAGATTCGCAGAGGAGCTCTTTGGGGTGGCCATATTGCTTGACTGTTGGGTTTGTGTGTGGGTTGCTTTGTTGAGCGAATCTATGCACAACAGCGCAGCGCGAGTGCGTGTAAAAACGAAATGCGCAGAAAAAAGAAAACGAAAAAGAAAAAAAGAAAGCGTTCAAAAAGGAGCAATAGAGAAAAGAGGAAGTTTTGTGAGGGGGTACCACAGCGAGCCGCGGCAAGCGCGACAGCAAGAAAGCAGAAAGCAGCGCGGCGCATGGGCCGGCACAGCAGTTACACAGGCGGTCGTTCGCCGCCACGAAATGGGGGGTTGTATCATCTCACTTTTTGTCTATGCTTTGCGCGCGGCGCGGCGGCCAGCGCGGCGTGTGTATCTAGCGGCTGCGGCAGCGAGGATCAGCGGGACGCGTTCGACACCGCTTTGGTGCCCTCAGCCATGGCGTGCTTCGCGACGTCGGCGGGCAGCACGAGGCGCACGGCCGCCTGCAGCTCGCGGGCGCCGAGCGTGCGCTTCTTGTTCACGCGCACGATCGTTGCGGCCTCCGTCGCGATGCGCTCGAAGATGTCGTTCACGAAGCTGTTCATGATCTTCATCGTGCGGCTGCTCATCGACATCTGCTTGTTGATCGCCTTGAGGGAGCGCGACACGTAGCAGTTCCATGTGCGCTTCGGTTTGCGGTGCGACGTCTTGTGCGCCTTTGTGCGCTTCGCAGAGGAGCTCTTTGGGGTGGCCATATTGCTTGACTGTTGGGTTTGTGTGTGGGTTGCTTTGCTGAGCGAATCTATGCACAACAGCGCAGCGCGAGTGCGTGTAAAAACAAAGAGTTTTGATGTGGAAGTAAAGAGGATTTGCAAAGTTATGTAATACTATAGAAAGTACAAACCATTTGTGTTAGTTAAAGTCTTCACAAAAAAAAAAGGAGTTAAAAAAGATGTTCTATATTATATACTATACGTTGCTTCGTTATAGGAATTACCTGTCTGTCAGCACTCTGATTATTGCACCGCTTCCAACGAGTGTTTGCAACTTGGCATGCCATCGAAAATATGTCGCGCTCGACTTACTATCGTTTGCAAGGCAACAGTATATAACTTTCATTAGAGTATCTTGTTGTGACTCGGAAAGAGCTCTTATTTCGTTTTCGATAGTAGAATCGGATGAGCCCACACTAACAAGTTCGCGGGAAACATCACGTATGGAAGAAAATGTCATTTTCGGAAAGGGAGTATTGGTGTGTCTATCTAAAAGAGGAGCTAGCAGAGGCATTCGTGAGCTGTTTTGTGCTGTTGTTATTCTTCGCAGTTCTATAACTTTAAAAAGAAAAAAAGAGGATCAAAAAGGAAAGTCGGTGTCCAGTTTACAGTTTAAATGGGATTTTTCTTTGTCAACGAAGAACCATGAAAAAGCAAAAAAAATAACAATAATAAAAATAAAATCATTAAAAAGAGGACAGAATTTTTTTTTTTTTGAACAGGATGTTTTCCTTTATTTTCTTTGTTGCTATCTCTCTGTTTTTGTTTCTTTACCTTATCACATTGCTTTCTTTTCTCCTTCTTTGTGCGATGTTGCCTTCAGTTCTGTTGGGCCGAGTATAACATTCCACACAGAAATAAGAACAAAAAAAAAATTATTAGTAACAAAATAAACAAGAAAAAAAGTTTAGCTTGATGGGTAAGAAAAAATTTCATATCATGATTCACACCCAATATCCAACCAAGCCTCTTAGAGCAGCGCGTAACGACGGCAGTCTTGAACGATCTCAATTGATTTCTTTATTTGCTGTTTTATTTTTTGTTTGTTTGTTTGCATTGTAGTCCTTTCCCCTCAATTATAGTAATCACATTTTTTTTTCTTTTTGCCGCGCACGTTCAAATAGCTAGAAAATAAAAAGTAGAAAAAAAAACCAAAGAAATGAGTTAGGGGTTTTGGGCGGGCACTGTGACTCACGTGGCGACACAACCCGAATTCGTTATACCCCTTTTTTGGCTCTTTCTTTTCAATAACGGCTTGAAACAGGAGGGTGTGATGTATCATCTTTTTGTTGTTGCTGTTGTTGTTGTTGTTACTCGGCTTTCTTTGTGGCCTGCTGGTTATTCGCTTTCTTAGAATCCCGTGCGTGAGGGTTTGAATCTGCGCTAAGCACCTTACGACGTTGTCCTAGCATGTATGAGTACATGACATAGCTTCCGTATGGGTAGACACCAAGAAGGATGAACCACACGGTGTTATACCATGAAAAGGAGCTGTTATACTTGTTGGGCAGCTCTACTGTCCATGGCTTGTTGGCCTTGATGAAAGGTAATGCCTTGTAGAGGCATGCGATCTCGCCCGTGATACCAACAGGGTAGAGCACCGTGAAGGCGGAGTAACGCAGCCATGTTAGGGGTTTAGACTTTACATCCACAATATTGGCAGCGTAGAAAGAATAGCGTATAATCTCCGACAAAGACCACGCCACAAGCATTGGTGCAAGGAACGGGCTGCGGCGGGAATCTGTTTGACCAATATTCAGGGAGCCGTATAATACGATTAGTCGTGAAAGCACCTGAAGAAAAGTTGTGCTGACAGGACTGCGAACAATACCCAACATGGAGTGAATAATCTCCATCACTGCACCACTCTGGAACACGACAAGAAGTTGCTCAATGAGGGGATAAACTTCCTCAATGTTACCACCAGCAGAGAGGTGTTTTAGGATCTTGATGAGAATGAATCCCCAACCACCAAACATGGCACCGTTATAGGCAAGAAGATAGGCCTTCTTCAGCATCGGTATATTTTGCTCTTACGTTAGAAAATAGTAATGAAAAGAAATAAAAACTAAACAATAAATAGGAAAAAAAAAAGTGGCGTCAAGTTGTTGGTTTCACAGAGGAAGGAAAAAAAATACGCGTGCAGGTAAAAAAAAAACAATAAATCAAAATGATCACACACCAAAAGAAAAAAAAAAACTACTTAACAAAGGAAGCAAAGCGCAACGCATTGATCACATCAAAGACGTCGCTTCTTTGGAACATCAACCCCACCACCACTAACCCCAAGATCATTCACAAGCCGCTGCCAGTCGTTCGCGTTTTGTGAGGCAACGTCGGCGTCAAGTTGCCGCTTTGCATCTTGCCTTGCACGCTTACGCCCCGCGTTCTCCGCCCGCCGCTTCGCGCGCTCCTCCGGTGTCAGCTCCGGCCGCTTGCGCAGCTGCTGGAAGAACCGCCCAACGCGCACATGCGACAGCGGCACCTCCACTGTCTCCGCCTCCGCGGCGTTAAAGGCGAGGATGACAGTGTTGTCCAGCGTGAGGCGTTCAACACGTGCAGCCAAAAAGACACCGCGGCGCGTGTCAATCGCATGGCACGTGGCACCGGACCGCAGCGCCTCCGCCCCCGCCATCTGCGGCTGCGGCTGCCACGGGCGAAGCTGCTCGCTGTGCACCTCCTCCTCCACGTTGTAGCCGAGGATCCAGGCGTGGTAGCGCACCCGCTCGAGGGATGACACCGGCGCTATAACATCTGTAATGACGCAGCTGTACCACGTCGAGTTGTCGTAGAGCACCTCATACGGCGCGGGAGAGGTGTAACACACAACGGTGTTACCGTCCGACGCGACGCTCTTCTCTACCCCTGGTGTCGGCTTAATGTCCTCGAGGGCGTTTAACGCGGCCACGGTGCTGCACAACTGCATACGGATCTCCTTCAAGAGGTCATCCACCTCGGCATCTGCGTCTGCACTCTTCTTGAGTTCAAGCGCCTCCTCGAGACTGGCTTGAAGACCTTTGAACTCCTCAAGTAGCCGCGCACGCTCTTCCATCCCAACCGATGGTACACCGATGAAGAGATAAAAGGAAAAGGAACTTCGTTTATAAACTCAACATGTATACATAAATAGAAGCAAACAAAAAAGGGAAATGGCGGGAAACAAATTTCAATCCGTTTAAAGTACTTCAAGGAACAAACGATTATACATTACATGGATAGAAAAATCGAACATACCTCAAAACACACACAAAGAAGAGAGAGAATAAAAGAGAAAAGGAAAAAAAATATTGTAAAATAGAAAGGGAAGTAAAAAAAAAAAAGCGTAAAGCTTTTATCTATGTTTGAGTATCAATTTCCTGATACACATTTTAAGCTGCGAAGGAACGTGAGCGGAGAGCAAAGGCGGGCCGACCACACACCCGTGGCGACTTTGCCTCTCCGTCGGCTCCCGTCCGCACCTGCAGTGGCCCACGGACTTACGCATAGCCGTAGAGGATCTTTCCGCGCTTGCGCAGCGCATTGACGACGTCGACGGCGGTGACGGTCTTCTTGCGGGAGTACTCCGTGTACGCGGTGGCATCACGCACGACGCCCTCCACGAAGGACTTGAGGACGTTGCGCACCTCCTCGTAGATGACGCTCGAGATGCGCTTCACGCCGCCGCGGCGTGCGAGACGGCGGATCGAGCCGCGCGTGATGCCGCGGATGTTGTCGCGCAGCACCTTCTTCTGGCGCTTCTGCATGCCCTTGGACTCTCCGGCGCGCTTTCCCTTGGCCATCGCTTGTGTAGTGTGTGGTTGGATGTGGTTTAGATGTTTTGGTGCTTCGTTATGATAAAGTACAATAAAAATGATGCAAATAGGCACATAATATCAAGGAAGGAAAAAATAACAAAGAAAAAAAAAACGACATAGTCGTTAAAATTGTTATTAAAAAACACTTTAGGATTATTCTATCTGAAGACATTAGGATTTACACACACACTCACTAAAAAAGGTCGTATTGGTGACTGTTTTACATCCAAACATGTGAAAGTGTGGTGTCAAAGAGTTTGACTGACATCCACCACTTCTTCACTGTTCCTCCTCCTCTTCATCGCCATCATCATTATCATCACCCCCCTCGCGCTCTAATTCCGCGTCATCATCTTCATTGGAGTCGTCTCTCTCCTCCATTCCTTCTTCATTTTCATCCTCTTCCTCCTGTTCCTCTTCCTCCTTAGCAGCTTGGGCGTCGAGGGCGGCTCGCTTTTCACGGGCCAGTCGCTTCGCTTCAAGCGCGTCAAGCCATTGCTTGCGTTGATCTTCCTCCTTCTCTAGTACATGTTTGTAATCTGCTAAAGCCTTTGCAAGACGCCGAGCTGTTTCGTAAGAGGCGTTATTCTCACAGACGGTTGCCGCCGTCACGCCGCGAAAGTTGGGCACCTCTTGCGCCACGTCCACACCACTTGCAATAAGGAACGCCAACGCCTTGTAGGAACGGCCAATGACCGCCCACTGTAGCGGGGACGCCGGGTATGTGCTGCGACGACTCGCCTTAAACACGGGTCGAAGTGCACCATTGGAGCATTCCACTACACGAAAGAGAAATCCACACATATCGCCGTTCTCCGGCGCGACGAGGAGTCCGGGTTTGGAAAGAAGAGCGGCAACCTCCCCGCGCCGCCGCTGCCGCCGCTCGAGGCGTCGGATGAAAAGGTGTTCTTCGTCTGGTTCATCCTCCTCATCTTCCTCATCGCCACCGTTGGCGAGCGCCGCGAGTTCCTCTTCCTCCTCCTCATCCTCGTCCACGGGAGGGAGGGCGGCGCGGATGAGTTGTTTCATGCGCTGCACGTCGTCAAGAAACGCAGCGGTGCAGAGGTCCCGGGAACGCATCGGCATTTTCGTGTCGCTATTCTTCAAGACGAAAAAAAAAAACTCAGAAGGCATAAAAAAATATTTTTAAAAAAGAGGGAAAAACACATAAACATGTGTATGTGAAAGTGAGAGAGTGTTGTAAGCAAAGGCGAGCCAAAAGATTATCAGAATTTCAGAAAGTGTATGTGTGTTGAAGTAAAGGAATAGAAAGGAACTATGTCGATACCAATAATATATATATATATATATATATATATACTTTTCTTGAGCAACCAAAGAATGCAAACTGAAAAGAGGACGGAAAACAAAACAAAAAAAGAGCACACACATGCACACACATACGCACACGAGTAAAAGAACAAAAATAAAGAGCTATGTGGGTTCCGCTCCGATTTCTATTTTACTCTTACTTGGCTTTTTTTTCTTTCTTTTCTCCCTTTCCACTCACCAACAACAACAAAATAAAGCGCTACGCCGGTGGAGCGCGCCGCGCGGCGAAGGCACGCCGCATCGCGTCGACAGAGTCCAGACTCTCCGCCAACTCCATGCGTTGCGCAATCAACGCGTGATACCTTGGGTCATCCTCAATAGACTGCATATCGCTAAAGTTTGATACACTGGAAAACCTTGAAAGTAAAAAGATTTTGAATATGAGACCACCAAAGAGAAAGGCACAACAAAGATACGCATTTCTCTTTGTGCCATGATATCCCACAGCTTCCTCGTACGCCGTAAATGGTTTGTAATAGGCCCGGGGCATCTTTACCTCGGTCCTTCAAGATCAAAAAAAAATAATAATAATAATAATAATTTATGCAGGACGCGAAAAAAAAAGAGAAAAAAACACACAAAAAAAGGGAGGGGGACAAGAAAAAATTCGAAAGCAGAGAGAGATGCACAAAAGTAAACAAATTATACATATACGTATATACATACATGTACGTATGTGAATCGTAAAAGATTTTTTTTAAAAAAAAGTTTGTTTTTTTTGATTTATGCAAAGAAATTTATACGACATTTTAAAAATCGGAAAATCAAAGAAAAACTTGTCCTCTTCTTTTTTTTTCTTTTGCTATAGCTGTGTATTCTGAAAATTGGCAAACCTATCCAGAATTATACAGGGAAAAGTATTTAACACAAATCACATATACGACATGAAACTAAAAAACAATTTAAGAAAAAATAAACAAAGACAGCAAATATGTGCTCCGCAACAAATATCTTCTTTGTCTTTTTTTTTTTTTTGGGGGGGGGGGGGATCAGCTGTCCTTAGTAATCCTTTTTTTTTTACTTTTTTATTTATCGCATTTCACGCCACGAGCGCTTTTCCTCTTTTTCGCGAGTGCTTTCTTCAATGCCCTGTACTGTAGGGTCAAAGTAATATGGACTTCCTGCAAAACGCTTCTCAGCTGTCATGACACACGCTCGAACGGTGTGCAGCTCTCCTTCTTCTCGGCGGAAGGCCAGGGTCGTAAAGTTGCCAGGAATGCAGTGCTTATTCACCACTCTTAGCATTGTTTCCATATCACGCACAGTGGCGCCATTGATCTCTTCCAACTCATCGTCAAGATGGATACCTGCCCTGTGTGCAGGTCCTTTGAGAAAGAGTCCATCTACAACAAGAGCATCATCCTTTATATTGTCTGCGAGGGAAATTCCAAGAAAAGGGGTCGCCTTAGTAAGGTCCAAGGGTTCGTTGCTCTCAGGAGGAAGTGAAGAGTTTTGTATCTTTTGAGTAGTTCTGGAGTTTCCTTGTTTTGTTATGTATCGCCTCCGGAGCAAAAAGAGCAATCCAAGAGCGATGACCAAAGCCAGGCCGACTTTGCCTGCGCCGTTCGGTGATTGCTTAGCCGAGGGTAACATTAGAGACGAAAAAAAGTACACAAAAAAAAAATGGCGGAAACAGAACTGTTATATTAGCAGAGTATAACAACTAGACTCACACCTAAACAAAAAAAAAAAGAATTAACAACATCGAAGAAGAGAGAAAGGGAAAAAAAAATTAAGGATAGCAGATAAGTAGTATGTGCACACGTGAAGTTAAGAAGAACAGAAATAGACAAAAAAAAAGAATCAAACAGGATTCCGCCACTCAAAAAAGAAAAAAAAATCGTATACTTAATCTGTTCAGAGTATTCAAGCAAAAAAACACGCTATTTTTTCGATCAATATGCAGAGAGGAAATGTCAACCGCAAAAAATAACAAGTATCCTTTGCAGCTATAAAATTATATAATAAGAATAAGAACAAAAAAATATATATATTAGACTGTCACATCACCCTAACTCTTCTAGTCTCACTTATTTCCTAATCCCCTGTTGTTGTTGTTTTATTTTTCTGTGGATTCGTCTGCATCCCTTTCAAGATTTTTTTTTTCTGGAGTTCTTTCAAGCCCCGCGGATTTTCCAGACGATCGTCTTCTTTGATGTTTCATATGATTGTGTATGTCAAAAAAAAACGGTTCGTTTTTGTACTGCGGCTCCGCTGTCATAATCCAAAGGGTAGGTTCATACACCGTTCCATCAGGACGACGCAGTGTCAAATCAGCAAGCTCGGCAGCGCGACAGTGCTTGTCCACAGCCAGTCTAGCATCCTGAAGGCGCCGCACTGGTTCACCTTCAATACTTAACAGCACATCACCAATTCGTATACCCACTTGATATGCGGGTCCGTTCTCGTAGAGGCCCTCCACTTGAAGATATCCCTCATCGCGGTATTCCGCAAGTGAAAATCCAATAAACGGTTTTGGCGGTGTTGGTACACTTGGCAGGCGTGACATCCTCAGCATGCGCCACTTATACTCTGCTCCGTAAGATTGAGAGGCGGACAACATGCGATTTTCCCCATCCGTTCGCTCCTCAGACTTTTTCGCAAGCAAGCCCATTTCTTCAAATTGAGCACTTTCGTCATCATAAGATTGCTCCTCCGAGCCCATAATAACGCCACGATCCACCTCTTCATCTTCAACTAATTGCAGTATTTTTCTAGAATATCTTCGGTTCAAAGCGTCCCGCCATTCCAGAGATTCATCAGTGCGCATACCAAGTAGAGCGAGTTTCTCTTCACTTTCAATCTGTTCCCGTTGCATCGCTTCCACCGCTACAAGAGAACGAAATTCGTATCTAGCCGCGACATCAAAAGCAAACTGACCCGCCAAGGTGGCTTCTCGTCTCTCTTGCGCTTCTGTGTCATTTATACGACTTCTGTCAGCTTTTTCTACTCTCTCCAATGACTCCTTCGCCACGCTTTCCGTGTACAATCTGGCGACATTTCTGGAGTTTTGTAGCGCCGCATCCTCAAAGTGACGTCGCTCAGTATCTTCAGACTCCTCAGCAAGACTACGATCAGCCTCCTCCAACTTTCCAAGATCAACATAGGCGGCTTCGTCAGCTAGACGTCTCGCAATTATCTTCGCACTCTGCATCAAAGCATCCTTCACACAAAAAAGTTCCGCCAACTCGCCCTTCTCAAGCTCTGTCCGTGCAGCCTGTTCAACAAGCTCCTGATCCAGGCGTGCAGCTTNGCCACGATAGCTGTCCTCCTCGATGGCACGATAACTAAGAGCCTCGCTCTTCTCAAGCTCCGCCCGGGCAGTCTGTTCGGCACGCTCCTGATCCAGGCGTGCAGCTTCATTGGCGGGGCGTCTCGCTATCGCTTCGGTGCCACGATAGCTGTCCTCCTCGATGGCACGATAACTAAGAGTCTCATTCTCGTCAATTTCTACCGGTTTCGGGGCAATACGTATATATCTATTCTTATTATTGCGTTCAAGTACATTATTTACATGCACGTGTGTAATAGATGTGTCATATTTTTCTCTATGCGTGGCCATTTCTACTAATGGGTTGTCGTCGTCCTTGTTTGTACTCCTAAACTCATCAAGGCGTTTTGATGTAATTTCTATTGATACCTGCATTTCATCTTCACTAGGAACTGTCGTTTTGTTTTCTATGAAGACACGAGTTGTGTTACTGTTTGTTCCTTTCTGACGCACCACAATGGCGGGAGGAAGAGCTTCTTCACGTCGATGTGCTTCCCGTAGTCGAAGTAGATCCTGCCTTTTTCGCACTTGAAGGCGAGCGTAACACAAATAAAGTGCAAGAGCACATATCGCAGAAGGCACCACCCAAAAAATGGTCACAAGTAGAGGTACAACGACATCATCCAATGCACAGGTTGCAACGACACCGAGAAGTTGGGATGTACAGAGAGAAGTGCAATTCACAGAACTCCAACAGAGCTCCGAGGAAAAGTATTGTTTTCCTTTGTAATTGGATTCCAACTTAAATCGTACAGCGGCCACGTTTTTGAAAAGAAGATTCCCTTCCTTTGAGCGGACAGTTTCATTGACACCATTTATGATGGCCGTCATTATACCATACACATCGTCCGTATCACAAAGACCTTTCTCGTACTGAATATCATACGCGATACCGATCCATTCACCCCGTGACGTTGCTTTGGCTTTAAATCGGTTGGAATCAATATGACAACGGGGTACAATTACTGGTACCACAGAACCTGCTGTCACCGCCACTGGTATCTTACTTGTCACGACATACGCAATGAGCACTCCTAGAAAAGCGACAAAAAATGGACAAGTGCCACCAGTCCGCATATGGGGTACTATTACTCTTCTTATAATTTATTGTTATAGCAAAATATACCAGCAAATTAAATAATATATATATATATATATATATATATATATATATATATAAGTATACGTATATATATGTATACGTAAATATATGTAAAAACAACCCAACCGATCCCTATACAAAAAAAAAGTAAAAAACGAAGAAAGTCCTGGCATAATTAAATGTATTCATTTCTTTTCTTCTTCCTCTTCTCCTTTGAGGGTGTGGTAAATGAGCACGTGGAGAATACACAAATACACATACACACACAGATATATACATACTTATAGAAAAAAAAAAACGAAAAGAACTAAACGAAGAAATACACAAAATCATCAAAAAACTTATCACCACTTGAGGCTGTGGACACCTCCATTATTCAAAGTAGCCTCAAACTCTTTATGGCGGTCTTGAAAAACGCACTTCCACAGCGAATCCCCGGTAGACTTCTCCAAATCATAAAATGCTTGAAGCGAAAAAAGAAAAGGTTGTTGACCCTCATCCATGTTCTGGTCATCACCACCGTTATCATCATTTACCATTACTCGTCCTAGTTCCGTTTTCATCGCCTTAGTTTCCCCACCTGTGGTAGACACCTCTTTGAGATCAGGAAAGACACAATCACCAAACGCAGACCTCACCTCCGCAAGGGTTTCCATGTGATTAGCAGCACCACCTCGCCGAATCTGTCCGCCTCCATTAAGACAACCATCAGGACACGCCATTAATTCAATAAAAGTATAATTTGCAAGGGAAGCTGACTTACGTTTAAGCCCACGCACAATGTTTTGAATATGTTGAAATCCATATGCTACACAATACACTTCATTAGGGTTTGCTGGGCTAGTTGCCACCTGATGGTTCACATTTCGTTTCACCTCATAATGAATATCATCCACTTCGAGTGTGGTGTGGTGTATTTCTCGCGCCGCGTACTGCATGGCGCAGCGGTGATAGCCGCCACTTCCCTCCATCACCAACGCCACCGCGCGTCCGTCCTCGGCGCGGGGTTGGGCGTGGAGCGGCTCCAGCCCCGAGTCGAGCGGCGCGTCCCACGGGAGGGCGGGGTCGGTCTCGAGCATCCACTCCAGCAGCTCCTGCGTGCTCAGGACGAAGTCCGTGTAGCGCTCCCCCGTCGCGGCCGCGTCGCGTGCGGCCTCCAACTTTCTGTCAAAGCACGGCTGCACGGATATGTGGCACACACGCGGATCGCGCGCCTTGGCGTAACTCCCCGCAACGCCCTGCGGGGACATGACCGGGCAGAGGAGGGGGAGAAGCGCCGCGCCTTGTTTCTCGCAGTAACACACCCAACCCGGACAGGCCGACACGATCATCGGGAGCTCCGCGCGCGCGTGCCGCAAGCGGCGGCCGTACTCCGCCGCCGTCCGCTCCGCCGACACGCGTTGGGCCCATCGCAGGTCCGACACAAACTGCGCGCCAAAGACGGCGCGGAGGAAACCGCTCACAACGCGCCACACGCGGCGCGCGGGACGGCGCCAATGGGCGGCGAGCGATGAGACCGACTGATCGCTCACCGTCACGAGGAACGGGCGGTCGGGGGCGGCGGCGCGGGCGAGGACGACCTCCGCGCGGCTCTGCGAGGAGACCAAAACGGCCTCCGCGCTCGTCACGCACCCGCTGCAGGCGAGACAGTCCTGCAGCGTGATCTTCACCGCCGCGTGCCGCTGCACCGCGCCGGTCCGCAGCTTGGTGGGAAGTGTGCACGCCGCGGACGGGGCGATGTAGTCCATCCCGGCGAGCATCAGGGAGGAGGAAAAGTCATGGGTCGTCATCACACACAATACGCACGTAGGAATACAAAAACACTTAATAAAGAATTAAAGAAATAAGATAGATGGACCCTTTTTTTTTTTGTGGTTCGTTTGCTTTTTGTATCACTGTTATTCTGATTTGCGCTTTTAAATAAGAACGAACGAAACAACAACAACAACAAAAAAAAAAAGAACACGCTTCGCTTATCGACTAAAAGTGGGAGTCGTTCTATTACGCCGTCAGTTCCTCCAAGCAACTACAAGAAGAGAAGAAAGAGAAAGAAATATTCATTGAAAGGAGAATTTTTCACCTCCTTTGCTATTACAAAGAAAAAGAAAAACCATCCACACAAATGGATTACATCTCACCAATTTATTTTCATTCGTCTTTTTTTTTCTTCTTTCGTCTACAACATCCATTTCTTTTTCTTTTCCCTTTTCACTGTTGTATGGCTAATGCGAATCACATACGTTCTTCTGTACAAAAAACCAAAGAAAAAAAAAACCCTGTCGCTTTCCACACACAAGGCTTCTTCAGAAACAAACACACAGATACATACAACCAAAAACAAAGGAAATATATATATATATATAAGTGAGGGAAAGGCAAACTAACAATCACACACAAACACACACACACCAAAAAAAAAAATCAAAAAAATTGAATAAACGGATTAACGCGCATCAAACAGTACAGAAATATAACACAAAAGACGAAAAAAGTAATGTAATCTCTCATTAAACAACCAAAAAAAAAAATACACACAAAGAAATACGAAACACACACATAAACAAGAAAAAAAAAACGTACACACACGATGAGGGAAAAGGCAACCAAAATATTAGAAAATTTTGTTAAGGGGAATATTTGAAGCTGACAACGCAAAATGCGCGCGAATAAAGTGCTTCCCGTCTGGAAGACAAGGAAGAAAAAGAAAAAAACATAATAATAATAATAGACCTCAATACATAAACGAAATGCAAAAAAAAAAAAGATAAAAACTACTAGTGATCGTACGACAGGCATACAAAGGTAGCAAATGTGAAGCAAACAACGAAAGAAAAAAAAAAGTAAAAAAGAAAAATTTCTTTTATTTCCCCCCCCCCTTTTAACGGACATACATAATAGAAAGAAAAGCAGTAAATAATACTAAATAAAAAAAAAAGAGTGAAAACTAAAACATATGAAAGAATAACTCTCCACGATTCTTCACTTCTTTTTTCCCCCCCTCCCTTTTCTTTCTTAATTCCTTTTATTTTCCCACCTGTACTTCCTCAATATTGTATAGTAGAGGCATCAACGTCATCTTCTTCTCGCTTTCAATATATATATATATATGAATGTAAATAAATAAATAAAAAATACATTTCTCTTTTTTTTTTCTTTGCTTCTTCACTGTGATCACTACTGTAAGACTTGTCACTTCTTTTGAAAGAATCATTTTAAACAAACGTTTACTCAAAAAGATAAAATAAATAAAATAAAACGCGGATGGAAAACAAAACAAAAACAAAAATGTTTCATCTTTTTCTCTTCTCTTCTCTTCTCTTTCTTTAGTGTGTGTTTTGTGCATATGTTAAGTTTGTAATGCCGCCAATCGCGAAAGTCCTCATCATATAAGAAATTGGGAATAAGGAAACAAAAAAAAGAAAAAAAATTCGCATAGCGACGAGACAACGTGAACGCAAAAAAAAAAAAAAAACATAAGGAAAACAGTTACTGATGAAAAAAAAAGACAAAAAAAAAAGATAAAACGGAAAGTACAACAAACGAAAAAATAAAATAAAAAATAAATGGTAAGAAAGAGGATATACTTTCTCTCCTTTTCTTTGATAATTTTTATATTTTCTCGTTCTCCTTCATTTTTGATCACAAAATACTCCGTACATATACTTTTTTTTTCTGTTTCATTGTTTACATTACAGTTCATAACACCCATTCTTCAAAAACGTTTTCTTCTTTTCAAAACCTTTTTTTCTTTTTCTTTTCGTTCTCTTTCTCGTGGGATAAAAGTAAAGAAAAAATAATAAATAAAAAAAGGAAATTCCCATCAAAAAACTGAAAGCGGAAAAAAGAAAATCTTTCTTCTTTTTCTTCCTTCGTAGGATTCAAAGTTTTTCACTCCTTTTAATGAATCTTTTTTCTTTCTTTTTTCTTTTTTTGGTTTCATTTTCGCATTTCCTTTCTCTTCATTTTTTTGTTTTTCGTTCTTTTTTGTATTTTTTCCATTTCTTCTATACGTAGTGAGTATAGGCATAGCAATGAAAAATAAGAAAAAGCAAAGAAACGAAAAAAGAAACAAAGAAAGATGAAGAATAAGTCCACAAACACAAAGTTAGTCAAAAAATGCGTATCACAAACACACACAGAAACAAACAACAACAAAAAAAAAAAAACTGTTTTTCTTTTTCTTTTTGTGGACATTTCTTCTCTTTTCTTTTCTCTACTCCCTTCTTTTTTTAAAAAAAAACAACATTAATAACAACAACAACACCAAAAACACGGGAAAAAAATATATCGCCTTTCCTTTCCATGACTTATCCCCACCTCCTTCTTTCCCTTACACACCAAACAAAAAAAAAAAAAACCCAACAAAAACCCCTTTACATTTCTTTCCTTTCTTTTCTTTGTTTTTCTTTTTTGTTTCCGTTACGTCTGTCATCCCTCATGCGACGCGTTCCTTGACGGCGCATGGCACCTCCGCCGCCGCGCCGCTCCGCCCGCCGCGAGATCCGTCCGCGAGGTGCGCGCCGAACTCCTCCAGCCGCTGCGCAAAGGCGAGATTTAAGGAGATGCCCGGCCGCCGCGCGCGCACGAACTCCAACGCGGCGCCAAACGTCATCCCGTCCGTTGCCATGAGGTGCGCAATGACAATCGCCGCGCTGCGCGACAAACCGCGTCGGCAGTGCACCAACACCCGCCCGCAGCGCGTCCCCTCCCGCAGAAACGCAAAGGCCGCGTCGAAGTGTTGGCTCAGCTCCTCCTCGAGGGAGTCGTCGATGGGGATGAAGGCGCGCGTGACGAACGCGATGGAGGCGAGGCGTTGGCGCGCCGCGTGGGGCGGCAGTTCGCGCGCCACGTTGAGGACGTGTGTGATGCGGTGGGCGGCGAGGAGATCCGCGTCCGCCGCGTCGCGCCACGAGCCGATGAAGAGGCGGTCGCCGATCGCACTCATCGGGTGGCAGAGGGCCGCGCTGCAGACCTCCGCCTCGGGGGAGTTGAGGACGTCCTCGCTGTGCTGCTGAACCACCTCGAGGTTGAAGGCGGGGAGGCGATTCTTTAGGCGCATCTCTTTGCAACGGGACATGTGGGAATCGGCGCGGAAAGGAAAGTCAAAAGGTGAGGAACAAACGAAAACAAACAAATCAATATATTACGTTATAATTATATATATATAGATATAGATATATATAGATATATATATATATATATACGTTGAAAACCTATTTCGTGTGCTACTGACAGTCCTATCTAGTTTGGAATTGCTATGAATGTTCTACACTTCTTGGGGATTTGCTGGGTCGTCTTCTAAGCTAATGTATTAGCGACTCCTTCCACTATTACTGTGGTCCGCCTTTTTGTTTTCTCTTTTTTTGTAACTTTCTTTCTTTCCTGTTTCTTTTTGGTTTGAGAGCAGTTTCACTTTTTTCTTTTTGTAAAAATTAAAAATATTTCCTCGTGAGTTCTTCTTTTGGGGGGTTCACTTATTACTTTTGACCACACGATTCTCTTTATTATTATTATTGTATTTTTTATTATTATTATTAATTCCTTTTTTCCTCACTTGAATGGATTCTTTGTTTCCTTTTCTTTCTTCTCGTCTCTACAAATCTATTCAAATAACCAAAAAAAAATTCTCCTTTTTTTTCCTTCTCTTACCTTTTTTTTTCTTTCTTTGGGTGGGGGACAGTTTTTCTTCCTGTTTTCTTTTCTCCTACTTCTTTCCTTTTTGTGTTTCTTTTTTTAGTATTTTGGAGCTCTACTTATATACAAATGTAATTTCCTTCTGTTGAAGCACTGAGCTAGCACAATAATTCAGAGGTAAAACAACAGAAAAATCAAAACAAAAATCAAATTCCTTTACTGTACTGTGTGTAACTGCGTGCAACAAGTCCTAAAGAACTGAAAATAAACCAAAAAACAAAAAAATGCACTAAAGCACACAACAATAATAAGAAAAAAAGAAAAAAAAACACGGCACAACCAAAAACAAAAAAAAAAAACAGGAAAAAATAAAAATAAAAAGGAATATATGTATATGCACTGAAAGTTGCTAAGAAGCAAAGATAAGACACAGATAAATAACCCTCAAAAAACTAAATGAAAAAGTACCTGAGGTTAAGTTTCTTGACTTTTTATTTTTTCCTCCAATCTTTACCCCTTCAGCTAATTACTCCTAATTAGTAGAAGAACACAGCGGCTATTAAAAAATAATAACAATAATAATAATAACAACTCAATAACGGGAACACAACCTTCATTAATAACAGAAAGAAAAAAAAAAAACAAGAAAAGAAGAAATGAAGAAGAAGAAAAAAAAAAAGGTAGAGAGAATGAAATGGAGCAAAAAACGACAAAAGAGAAATAATACACATGTGTTTTGCTATGACAAGTAAAATCAACGTTAAGAGATAGGGCAAAGCAAACCAACAAATATGCCAAATGTCAACGTAAACTATAGATGACTGTCAAACATTTTTTTTCTTTTTTTTGTTGTTTGCTTTTTCCCTTTTCGTATCTGTGCGACTCTTCTTCCTTGTATTTGGTTGGTTTTGCTGATTTGCGCGTCTTTCCTTTCCATTCCACGTGTCCGTACTTCACCCCCTCGTCGGATGTTATCTCCGTTCCCTCTCCCTCCCCCACACGTCCCGCCGTGTGTTTGCGATTGGATTAGCTCAAAGGGAGGGAAAGCCGCGCGGCGTCGGCCACACTGCGCATCCACGCGTCCTCCGATTCCGTGTGTGTGTGCGTGTCGCCCTCTTCGCCCGTCGCGGCGCGCAGCAGTGCCGCCTCCACCTCCTGCGGGGAGCGGCGGTCGCCCTCGACGTCCATTGTGTCCGCGTCTCCCCGCAAGAGGCCGCACGCCGCGTTGGCGCAGCGCCGCGTCGAGGCGCCGTTCACGCGGCCGCACAGCGCGCAGTGCCACACCCGCGCCGCGCCCAACGCCCGATGCGGCGCGTGGCAAACGGCGCACTGCACGCCGCACGTCTCCGCACCGCAGGCGGCGCAGCGCCAAACGGCGACGGCGTCGAAGAGAACGGCGTCCGCCCGACGCGCACCGCACAGCGCGCAGCGATGGACATTAGCCGCGTGCAGTGCGCCGTCCGCCGCGCGCCGCATCGGGCGTTGGGCGCCGCACCCCCCGCAGCGCCACGGCCAGTCCGGCAGCGCGGCGAGCCATCGGCGGACGGCCGGCAGCGCGAGGCGGCAGCGCGGGCAGCGGGGGGCGCCGTCGGGCAGCGGGCGCCGGCAGCGCGGGCACGGCACAACGCGGCGGGCGGCGGCGGCGGCCTCGCGCGGGTGCGGGGCGCGGCACACACCGCAAAGTCGGCGCGGGCCGTCCGCTCCGGCGGGAAAAGGGCGCGCGGGGCGCAGCGGACGGCGGTCGGCGCATTCGGCGCACGTGACGGCGGCGGCGCGCGCCTCGCGGCTGCACCGGCGGCACCAAACCCGCGCCGGGGGATTCGCCGCGCCGCAGCCGCACCGCCACGCGAAGCCGCCGGTCGCGAAGCCGTCGACGCCGCCGCAGTTTTCGCACCGGACCGCGTGGGGGCGAAAGGGCGTGAAGTCGCCGCAGTACGCGCAGCACCACAGGAGCCCCACCTCCCCAGCGGCCGCCGCAGCCGCACGCGCCGGGTCCGGACGAGGGGGCGCGTTGGCCGGCGTCGGCGTCAGGCCGTGGCGCGGGTGCGGCCGTCCACAGGCGAGACACTCCTCGACGCGCTCGCCGGAAAAGGCGGCGGCACCACAGTGTGGGCAAATCCAAAAGTGCGGCACCAACGCACGCGCGACGCACGCGACGCAGCCGATGTAGTCAAACACGTTATTCTCCACCGACCCGCAACCGCACCGCCACAGACGGCTCCCCGCAGCGTCGGCGTCCGCGTGCATGAAGTGGCGAAGGCGCAGCGGGCGACCGGCCGTGTCGGTCCAACGCGCCAGCTCCGACTCGTAGCGCCTACGCGCCGCATTGGACTGCACCGACGCCCGGATGCCCTCTGCCACGCGGGTGCGGAGGTCCACGGCGGCGTACTTCGCGGCCGCCGTCAACGCGGGGTGCTGACACGCCGCGTCGAGGAGCGCGAGGGTGGCGGGTTTGCGCGTGGCGAGAAGCAAATCGAGGCGGCCGCCGCCGCTGAGCCGCAACTCCACCGTCGCCGCAACCGCGCAGACGTCGAGGAGGCCACGCAACGGACCAAAGTGCAGTCGCTGCGCCTTGGCGAGCATGCTGGAGACGCCCGCGTCCCGAAACACGCGCAGCGCCGCCATCGCCTCCTCGACATCCGCGCACGTCTCACCGAGGGAGGCCAGGTGCGCATCGACGAGGCGCATCGTGACTAGAATGGCCTCACGGAACCGCTCCCCCTCAGCGTTGTCGTTGCGCGCAAAGACGCACACATTCATGAGGAGCAACGCGGGCCGAGTGAGGGCCTCTGTGATGGGTGTGTGATGCCACTGACACCGGCGCAGTAGTCGGGGAAGGGCAAAACGGGCGGCATCAAGCGTGGTGGACCAACGCACATCACGCCCGACACCCGACTCCCGACGTCCGGGCAGTGTGATGTAATATTCAAAAAGCTCGGCATCATGCAGCACGGCCGTACCCGCGTGGGGTGCGAGGCTCTCCTCGCCCAAGACGACCAAACGAAAGAGCTCCGCATACGGCAAGAGCCGCTCCTGCTCCGCATAAACCCGACGGAGCTTGCGCAGCACAACGGGCGGCACGCGCGCGCGCACCACACCCGCGTCGAGCGGAGGAAGGGCCGCCTGTGCGCGCGCGGCGTCGGCGTAGTACGCGCGAAGCGTATGGAGAAGGCAGCGGTGGGTCGCGTCGGGGTCAGCGGCGGCGGCAACGGCGGGGTTCGCGGCGAGAGCGAAGAGCGCTTGATGCCAACGACGCAAACGCGCAGCCGGAGCGCCGTCATGGGTCAGACGAGCAACAGCCGCCGCCCACCGCGAAGGGGTGGCGCAACGCAGCGCAGCAACCACGTCATCCTCCCCCTCGCCATTACCATCTGCATCACCAGTCATGTCATCGTCTGTCGCGCCACCACGAGCGTCATCGTCGTCCTCCAAGAAGACGTGCTCCTCGTTTTCAGGATTCGTCATTTCCCCGAGACCGGCGGCGCGGCGCCAAAGCCATGGGAGGCGCTCCATGTGCGCGGCGGGAGCCAAAAGGCGCGACACGCTGCGACAAACCCGCGCGTCAACAAACCCACCACGACGGTGCAACAAGATTAAAAGGTGCGCCATGAGTGGGAGATTCACATTGTTTAAGAGCGCATCGGGTGACGTCAGCACCTTATCGGTGTTTGTCGTTAACGTCGCGGCATCCACGACCTCGTCGCCGCACTCCGCACGCAAAACAAGGCGCCAGTCACGCATCAACAGCGAGGACGACGAAAGTGAGGAGGAGGAGGAGGACGAAAGAGACGTTAAAGCCTGTGACGCATTGAAAGAGGATGCATGACGGGGTGAGCGCGGCGTGTGTGTGAGGGGTCTCACAGCGAGCGGTCGCCGCAGCTCCCCCAGCGGCTTCCTCAGCATGTGAATCCCCTGCATCACGTTATCATCACAATAAACAGGAGAAAGAGAAAAAAAAAAAAGAAAGGATTTCAAACAAAAAAAAGGTATAAAAGGTATTAAAGAAAAAGAGGGGATATATATATATATATATATATATATATATATATATACATATATAAACATGTATATGAGGAATGAAAGGATAATCTAAACCCTTGTCGTTTTCCACGAACAACAAAAAAATAATAATAATTTTCGTTTTGTTTTGCTGTTTCTTCAACATCAATTGATATAATACAGTACAGAAAAATAAAAAGATTGGACGTACTACACCCAGCTCCCACCTCAATTTCCCTTCTCAAGACTCTTGGTGATTTCTCTCTCTCTCTCTCTTTCGTCTGCTCCGTTCTTCACTCGGTCTATTCCATTCGTATCCTCATGATGCAAATATAGGTGTATACAATACATATTTAAATATATATATATATATATATATATATATATATATATATATATATATATATATATATATATATTTATAGCGATAGATAATATTTTCCTTCTACTATTGTTATTATTGAAAACCCTATCAGCTGCCTAGTGACCTCTTGTCATGAAACTCGGCTTCAGCTGCAGATAGGGTTGCTTTTTTTCGTCGTTGCTCGTCGAGTGCAGCGCTATACTCCAGACGTCCCTCGCGACGTCGCCGTTCCGCCGCTAGGAGTTCGTCCGAGTAGTGCAACACCGATGGCCGGTAGTGTAACGTCGGGATCGCCTTCTCGTCCCGTGGCAACTGCGCTGGCGGGTACTCCCGGTGTTTCATCTGCCTTGCCTCCCGTGCATTGTGGTCATACCCGTGCTGTAGCTGTGCCTCGCGCTGTGTGGCGAGGTTACTCCTGTGCTCCTCCCACGCCGCGAGCCACGCCTGCCGTGCGTGCCGCGCCTTGTCCTCCGCGGTCATCGCTCTCGCCCGCTGTGCGCGCGGCGGCGGCGGCGCCCTCCTCGAGGCCTCCGACTCCTCTTCGCTCTCCGCCCCGTTCTCCGCCCACGCCAGGCGCGCCGATTCCGCCGCCTGGCCGCCAAAAGTGTCGCGCAGGATGTGGCGCATGGCGACGCCGTACTGCTGCACGAGGTCGGCCTCGTACAGCGCCAACTTGCGCCGCCGCTGCTCGTCCACCTGCGCGTCGAGGGCGCCACGCAGAGTGCGCTGCCGGTGCCGCCTGTCCGCGCGCAGGCGCGAGTGTTGCAGCGCGAGCGTCAAGTCCTGCGCGCCACGTGCCCGCTGCAGAATGGCGTCGATCCCATACCGCCCGCGTGGCAGCGGTCCCGCCGCCCAGTCGGCGACGGCCGCGGGCTGCGGCGCGGCGTCTGTGCTGTAGTGCTCCGCCCACGGCGGCTGCAGCGCGGCGCGGCCCCTCGTCGGCAGAATGGCAGCGGGTCTCGCGGCACCGCTCGAACGGACCGCGGGGGACGGGTTCGGTTGGGAACGAGGAGCGGACGCGTGGGCCCGCGCCGGACGATGAGACGAGCCGGCACTGTTGCCGACGGTGCGGCTCTTACTGCGCGGCGGTGGCGGAGCCTCGCGGGGACGCAACACGCGCCAGCACTCCCCGTCCGTCGCGTCGTCGCTGGTCTGCTCCTCACGCTGTCGGCGCCGCATGCGCTCCTCGTCCTCTTTCTTCTCGTCCTCCTCGTATTTTCCCTGTCCGAACCAGAAGTAGCCGTACTTGTCCGTCGCGTCCCGGGTGTAGGAGCGTGGCACGGGTGTGCGGCCGCGAATGGAAAACTGCTCACGAAGTCGACTCACCTTGTCCTGAAGGAGGTGCCCGACATACTGCGCCTCGTCCACCTCGCGATGCTGCTGCGCTGATAGCGCCAACCGCTCCGCCGCGGAAAGATGAGCCTCATCCTTTAGAGAGGAGAGATGTAGGTACTGCAAGAGATCGAAATCTGCATCCTCGCTTGTCATTTTTCGAATAAAAAAAAAAGAAAGAAATAGTAATTCACTATACACGCGATATTTATATGTTTATATATATATATATATATATATACCCTTTTACTAATGACTACGTTTTGGGAGGGTAAAGCGATAAATGTATATCTGCACCTAAAAATTCCTCTCAGTTTTCCCAATCTTGCTAATTTTTTATTTTTTTTCCCCCTTTCTGTTGGTGTCTTCCCTAACAGTTCCTGTAGGTGAGAACCTAAGGAAAAAACTTAAAATAATAAGAAAGGGAATGATAAAATTATTTATATATATATATATATATATATATATGTATATATATATATATATATATCCTTCTTTTTTGTCGCTGATGTTTTTTTTTGTAGAATTATACTGTGCGTTTATATGTGCTTCGAAAGAATATATATATGTATGTATAAAGAAGATCAAAGCAAAAAGGAGGAAGTTGCAGTAAAGTTGTCCAGCAAGTGATTTATGGAGCAGTAAAACTATTTCCGTTTTGTTGTGTCTGTGGGTGTGTGTGCGTGTGTCTTGATGTGTTTTCCTTCTTCCACCGGAAAGCACGAGCATTCCATGGACGCATACTTTTGTACACAGATAACAATAGGAAAACAAAAAGGATACACATATATACAAAAATGTGTATATATATATACATATATATATATATATATATATATATGCATACATATATGTGTGTAAAAGGATATACAAATGAGTCATTCTTCCTCTTCTTTTTCTTGTTTTTTTTTTTTCTTCTCTTATCATGTTCAACAACATAATAATTCCTGTCTTTCGCCGACAATCAATCCGAATCATCCCACTCGCTACGCTGCGTCGGTTTCACCTCTATGCGCTTGTCGTAGACGAACTGTGCATCACCAGGGCGAACGGCATTTTCTACAAATTTCTCCTCCATCTTTGCTTTAAACTCTTTAAGTGTCACATCATCGGCATCATTGAGATCGACGTCCGCCAATGCCGCCTCCGGGTCACGGTAGAGAAGGCCCACATCGGCCTTATTGAGTGGATGCGACTTATCCTCATGCCGCCCTTCATCCCCCGCGTCCCCATTCCCACACGATGTCTCCTCCCTGACCTTTTGCTCCTCCGCCTCTGTGCGGTCCACCCGGTCCTCCCGTCGTGACTCCGCCATGAGGCGCTGAAGTCGCTGCAAATGACGCTGAAACACCTCCTCGCCGAGGAGCGCCCCGTGCGAGGCGGCCAGACGCTTCGCCAATGGCGCGACGGGCCCCAACTCGTGCAGCAAACCCGCGACGCGGATGCGCCGCACCCTCCGCGCCCCGTCGGCGGCGGTGTAGGCGATGGCCAACGCCGGCGGCCGTCCGTTCGCCCCGACGGCGCGCACCGCTGCGCATGTTGCGGTCGGCGCGCCGTCCGTCTCCCACCAACGCGGCGGCGTCGCGGCGTCGAGGAGGGGGCGCTCGAAGAGGTCGCGCGCGATGTCGTCGGCGGAGACCGTCCCGCCCCCGGCGTGGCGCAGCGCGGCGGCGCGGGTCGCGGCGTAACGGGCGAGCGGCGCGCGGGGGATGGAGAGCGTCAACATGGCGGCGCACGTCTGCAGCGCGTCCGCGTACTCCGCCACGCCGCAGCCGGAGGGGTAGAGACTGCGCGTCACGTCGTGCACCTCCGCCAGAAGCGGCGCCCGCGCAGCGCGCAGCGCGTGACGAAGCGCGAGCCAGCGATCGGACATCGCGCGAAACCACGCCGTCTCGCGCAGCGCCATGGGGGAGGTCGCGAGGGGCACATCGCTGCCGCGCAGAGCGCAACGGGTGCGGAGAGTCAATTCACGAAACGCCGTGGAGGGGACGTCCCTGTGCTTTCCGTAGAGGTGGTACACAAGCACCCAAAGCTCGAGACCAAGGTCCGCAAGCGGTTCCACCTCACACATTCCTTGTCCTCTAAAAAAAAAAAAAACACACAAATATGTTTAAAAAAAAAATACAAAAAAAAGATCCAAAAGAACAAAAAAAAAAAAAGGAAGAAGAAAAAAAAAAAGTGCGGGTACGTGTCACCATGGAACGATAAGGATATCATAACAACGAAAAAAAAAAAAAAAAAGAGTGAGGACAAAGAGATTCTTTTATAAGAACGTTGCAAAACACCTCGTCCCTCTTTTCGTCCTCTTCTTCTTCTATCTTCCTTTGTTCGTTATTTTTTGTTTGTTTGTTTGTTTGTTTCGTTCTTGTTGTTACCCTCACAGATATTGTTGGGGTAGTGAATATTGCAATCTGCATGTTATCTCGTGTTTGCGCGTGGACGTTTCCTACCACGGCGTTGATACGTGTTGTTTGCCGCCCCACGCATCACGGGCGGATCGAGCCAGGCGAGCATTTTAGACTTAACAGACTCCCGCTGACGGACCCCTTCGGCATGACTACTTGCTCGCCTATTCGCATCAATACGGGCGAGCATGGTGGCAGTGCTCGAAACAAGTCGCAACGCCTTGGGCCGCAACTGCGGCGGGTGATTTGCGACAAGATCGGAATTACTAAGAAAACCAGTTGTTTTGAGGGCTATGCCTGTTGCGTTTCCGCGCGTGCTACCAAGGCGCGCCAAGTCGGCAGAATCCATCATGGAAAGTTTCTTCACACCACCCGCGATGGCAAAGAGTTGAGATGTGATGCCTGTACCAAGGAAGGCACAGAGGTTCGGGCAAATAAGCGGCATAGAGCGCTGAATGTACTCCAGAAATGTCTGTTTAGCTGCCTCAAGTGTTTCAATCTCTTGACATGCTTCCAATACGCGTTGAAGCTCTTCCTCGCTCAAATCACGTCCCGATGTGGACGAGGCGCACGCAATCACCACAGCCGTGAGTTGAGATGGCACCAAATCATCCAATTGCTCAATGACACCAGAGAGGTCCATACTATTCTGAATCAGTCGCACAACACGTGCGTACAGGACACTGTCAGAGAAGAACATGGCGAGTTCAGGGAATCGCCTGTTGTAATGTGCCCGAAGAAACACAACAGCCTTACTCTTCTCCACCTCAATACGAAGAACAAGTGTGCTGGAGTCAATCACAAATTGATACTCAGGGTCCTCGGGGGTAATGCTATTTTTCACCTCCTCACGCTCACTGTTGTCACCAAGATGCTGCAACATCTGACCCATGTATGCGGAGCGCAGAAGTGACGTGACATCTTTCACACTCTCGCAGCGAAGCGCATCTTCATCGCTTGTAATACCACGCGCCGTTGCAAGGGTCTCCTCCGCGTAAAGGTCATCCATCGACCGGCCCGGAGGTCCTTTTATCGGGTCAGCAGCAAACGACGTCTCCTCCCACCCTTCCTCCTTGTCCATTCGACACTTCTTCTTTTGGGTTGGTGTGTTTCTTCGTGTTTAGAATATTACAAAGTGAGAGAAAACAAAAAGAAAAATATAAATAAATAAATAAAAAAGTTTAAATTTTCAAAAAAAAAAATGGATGAGGCACAAATCCATTAAATAAAAAAGAAAAGAAAGTGAAAGTGGAAAAAAAAAAATAGCCATTTTAAGATTGGAATCACACACAGAGGATTACAAAAAAAAAAAAAACAAGATATATATATATATATATATATATATATATATATATATATATATATATATATTACTCATTTGGTGTGTAATTGTCGCAGAAAAACAAGCATTCGTAAAAAAAAAAAAGGAGAATACACACATACAAAAAAGCGCCTTTTAAGAAGAAGAAAAAACATAATACCTCCACCGCTATCAAATATATATATATATATTGTTTTTCATTCTCGTTGTGTATTACCACTCGTCATCTTTGTCCGTATCCCATCCACTGCTTAACGATCTTTGCTCATGGCCATCATTTTCACTGTAAAAGCAGTCCCATACTTCTGGAACTGAAGAGTAAATTTCCCGTTTTCGTCTCCTTCGTTGAATGGAGGAGATATCATCCCCGTCATCATCCTCATCATTGCTGTCTGACGGCTCATCGGGGTACTCATTCGCAGACCGATCGGCAGCGTTGCTGTCATACTCATCATCTTTGCGGTGATCAGGGTACACGTAGAGTTCAGGCTCGCACCCCAAATCATCCTCAAGTAGAAAATGCTCCTGTCCGCAATCAAACAAGGCATGAAGCAGTGTGGTGCCTTCTTCTGTACTGACGTCACTCGTAAAAATGCCACCCTCTTCCGGAGCGGAGAGAATGAACTCCGGCGCCACATCGACGCCTCGAGGCCGTTTGCGACGTCGCACCGTCTGCCCACCACGCTCCACCGGCTGCGTCACGTGCAAATGGTCAAAACCAAACTCATCTCCATCGACATCCGAACTCTCTTCCTGCTCCGCCGCAGCGCCGCCTTTTGCGGTTTGGCCGTCGAGGACATAAATGGACCACCCCGATGTCTCCCCCTTCGTGTCATCCGTGACGGCCCTTGGCGCGGCTGCACTGCAATCCACGACGAGACATCCGCGCAAATCCCACACCCTTTCAACGGCGAGAGATGTTACGGCGGCGTGGTGTGCAACGGGCGTCCCGCGCCTTTCCTCCCCGCGCGCGAGAAGGCGAAAGCACAGTGTGCCCGGGGAGGGGGAGGCGGCCGACGCACACAACGGCGGCAGAACACCGCGCAACGCGTTCGACTCGCCCACTCGAACCCGCACGAGGGGCGGTGCCGCGTCCGCCTCGCCGTGCGCGTCGAATTCGCGGCACCTCTTCACACGCATATACACCGCGCCCGATCGACGCGAAGAGGTGTCCTCAGCAAAGGACGCCGTTCGCCCTCTTCCTCCCGGCGTTGGGGTCGATGAGGCGGTGGCATCCATCGCATCGCACATGTGCCTCTAAAACACAGGCAATCAGAAGTATGAATGATCGCAAGTAAGGAAATCATTGTTTTTTTTTTGTTTTTTTTTTTTTTTAAGAGAGAAACGAGAGAAAATTAAATGTACATTTGCACAAATATATATATATATATATATATATATATATATATATATATATTCATTCAAGAAAAAAAAGGAAAGAAAACACATAATCGGGCAAATAGAGCAATTTTTTTTTCTTTTTAGATTTGTTTTTTGCTTCATGTCAAACGACACCGAACGTATACTACAGAGAGAAGAGCATACAAGAGAAGTAATAATAATAATAACAAAAAAGATTCCTTTTTTTTTCTTTTTCTTTTTTGCAGTCTTAATGACACGGCATATCGCCCTACAAACGACTAGGTAAAAAAAGAAATGGGATGCATGAAAACAATCCACAACGAGACGTCATATGGAAATTTTAAAAATCAGCAAAGAAGCCAACAACAATCAAAAAAAAAAAATACACACGCAAATAAATTGACGCAAAAATGAAATGATTCACTTTTTTATTGGTATCCTCAGCCGTAGCACGAATAATAATGAGAGTAACGATATAGATGTAAACATATTCCATTTTCTCTCCATATGTTTGTCTAAACCGTCACAATCAGTATTCATATCGAATATGTGACGTTGTCCGCGAAAAGCGGACCGCACGGCAACCCGCAATAACACAAAACACAATAAAAATAGCTCCACAAGAAAATAATACTGAAATTGTAGCAATAAGGAGGGAAGGGAAAAACCCCATCAATGGGCCCGCACAAGTTTCGTTGTATATATTTGTATCCCCACACGGCGCGCACTCCGCGGCTGGCCATGTCACCTCTTTCAGCGTCACCGGATCAAGCGTCCGGCCGTCGGCGATGAGATAGCATGGCGAGCCATGAGGAGTGGAGGTTGCGTTGCTAACGCAGCAATGGGAGGGATTATACCCTGAGCAATGAAAATGATTCTGCACATCGCAAATAAATCTCGGATCCCCCGAGACGCCATCCTCCCATGCGGTGCGTAAAAAATCACTCCTCCACTCGGGACGGGCAAGCATCGCCGCAGAAGCAGAACCAAGACTAAACAGGATTAATGACACGACGCCGAGAGAGATGGAAAACACAACGGAAAAAACGGTCTTCTCAATCCACACCGAAACAACACCAATCGCTCCAACAGAAGAGGCGATAAATCCAAAAACTATTCCTCCTGCGTAAGTCATGTGCATTTGATACTTGACGGTAGAAGCACTCCCTAACGCAACACATGTCATACCAATGGCTATCAGTACACCGGAAAAGCACGCAGTGAGCACCCGAGAAAAAGCCCACCCGCCGCCTCTTCGACGCCGCTGTCCGCCATTAAGCCAATCATACGCCTCACTTGTCCAGTCGTCGTCTCGTTGCGGAATGTAAACGTCCATCTGCTGCGTCCGCCCTTTTGGGGGGCTATCCAAAAATCGCTTTAACGGCATGTCGAAAAGTACCAACAACAGCAACAATAATAATAGAATGTAAAAAAAAAAAAGACACTAAAGTTGCACTTCAATAATAATAAAAAAAAGAAAAAAAAAAGGAAGCGAAAAGAACAACAGAAATGCTTTTGGCATGGAAATTCACATCAACATAAAAACAGGATATTACCAGTTAATAACAATAATAATACAAAGAACAAAAAAAAAACTTCGCAATAAAATTAAGCCCAACATCACACAAATAAAACATAAACAAATATTTATACATTCACCTATATTTATAACGGATAGAAAAAAAAAGTAGTAAAATAGTAGAGGGAAAAAAACTTTCTAAACAAAAAAAAGGCAATTTAACTCAAATATTTGCATCCTTTTTTTTTTGCAGAAAATAATGATGTACTAACGGAATAAAGATTTTACAATAAATTGGTAAATCTTTGTAGCACAATCTCCATTTCTAGAGTAGGGAAGATCAATATTAAACAAATTAAAAATGGGCACACAAAAAGATGGCGATAAACACACCGTTTCAAACAAAAAAAAAAGACAAATCTAAGGATTTTTTTTTCATAAGTCCATTTCATTTTAAACAAATATAAAACAAAACGATTTGACCTATCTATTCACTTTTTTGCGGAGAAAAGAAAAAAGACATATATATATATTCACAAATAAAAATAATGTCACTTCATTTACCATTTTTGCTTTCTTTTTCCCCCTCTTTCTTCACTTTCAACTTCAGGGTATCAAAAACGATTTCGCACGCCCAACCGTCTTTAAAGAGAGAAGAAGAAAAAAAAACAAAAAAAAACACGTCAACGCTCCCAAAAAAGTAAGGAAAATAGTGAAATAATAATAATAAAGAAAAAATTTACTTTTCTTTTTTACACTCTATTTTTTTTTTCCGGTGTCTGTGTGCGTGCCACTCTTTTTTGATAATTCCATTTTCTTTGTTGTTATAAAACCAAAAACTAGAAGAAAAAAAAAAATTCGTTGAACTGACGAAATGTTAGATATAGGTACCCTTTCTCGTGACAATTTTTACATTTCCATCCAGACTCCATTTTGCCTCGTCAAGGATCCTTGGCTATTTTCTATTGCAATCTTCGATATGACATTTCCAATGATAGTTCTTAGGTTGTTGTTGTGTTTATTGCATCCTTGAGCCAAGTGGAACCCATACTCTTGCAGTTCTGAATTCCCTTGTTCGCAAAGCACGTCATGAGGGCCTCGAATGACTGTTTGTTCTTATTGTTCACCTTCACAGGAAAGTACGTCAGCTCAATATCTGTTGCGGAAGCCTCCAGGTACGGCACACCAAAGTCGCCACATCTGGACATTCCAAATGCGCCCACCATAAAACCAACATTTGCTTTGATAACCCTGTTGCAGTGTCTGTGGCCCTCAAAGAATTTAAGGCGATGATCGCCCAGGGTGGAGCAACTTGGAAGTTCCAGCATCTGCTTATGCACATCCTCCACTGTCATGTTAGGCTTCACGCCATTACGATTTTCATCCCAGTGCCCCAATAGCAGCACCCAGGGAGTGTTTGTCTGTAGAAAATGGTTACACGCGTCGATCAGGTGAGGCCTAAGATCCTCCCAGTAGTGGCCACCACTGAATCCGATCGTACCGACTGATCCGATGCGATTGTAAAAGAAGAAGTTGTCAAACGGGGCCAAGCGAGCATCCGGATTATGTGCGGGGTCAACAGTGTCCGGATTCACAGAAAAGTTGTACGGAAACTGTCCAACCGACGCCATGACATCTTGACCGTAGTACTGCATAAAACCGTGACCATACTGGTCAAGAAATTGCTCACCAGGGTCACTTCTTACCCAATAATCGTGATTCCCAGGAACTGTTAGAAAAAATTTCGACTTTATGCTCATATTGAGGGAGGAGAAGAAATCATGAGTGATGGTGCCATCGCGATCGTAGAAGTTGTCACCCAGTATGGCATAAAAGTCGACCGCATTGGTGACGCCGAGAAGATTAAAAATACGGGAAAGTCTGTTTTCAAACTCCAAGCCGTATTTACATTTCACAAATTTCGACGATGTGCACGGGTCACCAACAAGAATACCTCTCACTCTGTCCGTGGTACTCGGAACGCGTACAGTTATGTCAAAGAGACCGCCCACATCAATCACATTGTCACCTGGATTTACAGCAACAAGTTTCGTGTAAAGCGCGAATTGACTCCATCGGTACTGAAAGGGCTTCGCATACATGAAATTCTCCGCAAATCCCTCCGGTGGGGTTTCGGAGGCGTTGCCAATCACTGTCAGACGCACTTGTGTTCCCTCACGGGTGGCAAAGGCGGGTGAAACGCGCACATCATACGAAATCGATCCACGCGGCAAATTGTTTTTAGAGGACTTGTGGGTGCAATACCCAGCACTACAAAACGCGATAAGAGCAAAGGCAAGAGCCAGAATCACAGATACAAGCGCCACAAGTGCAATCGTCAGCTTAGATGCCGCAAAAAATGACTTCCTGGACGGCAGTTCCGTTACACTCGCACTCATCCTGATGTAATTAATATCTGTAAGCGATAAGTAACACGAAAAAAAAAAAATGTAAAAGAGAAAAGAGTACTTTGAAAAACAACAACAGAGAAACAAAAAAAAAAAAAAAACGACCCACTTTACAAAAAACAGAAAAATCTTTTTATCCCAAAAATCATAATCTGGTCACGTGATCTTCTTTTCATCACTGTTGCTTTTGAAAATTTTCTTCTGTTAAATAAAGCAGGTGTCACATCGTCTAATCTGCACTAGGAACGATCGTTGTCTGTTTCACTGGGGGATGTGCGCGACGGCGACTCCTGCTCCAGGAGCTCGTCCCACGCCAGATCGTATTTCCCTTCATCGGGGCAATACCGGACGAGTAGGGCGTGCTGTTCCAGTCGACCATAGACATTTCCAGTCTTCTCAAAGATCTGGTGTGGATTAAAATCGCCAGAGTCCTTCTCACCCTGCATCGACGCCTCATCCGCAATGGGATAAATAGAGATGCGTAGTGTGTTTTGTGTGCATACCGAGGCGCTCACGTCGAGACGCATCATCAAATAAAGGCGAGAAGGAGTCGTCCTATCATAAAAGTTAGACTTTTCTGTGATACTGTCAATGATACGCCTAACGACACACGCCATTTCATTTAGCAAGTTATTTTCTGCTTCGAGATCCGCTTTCAGAGAGTCACCAAGGAGACCTGGCCATAGTGCGCCTAGACGGAATCGAAGCTGCCGACGAGATTGATAAAAGAGGTGCAACGGTTCATGGGCTGATCCATAGAAGCGCAGCACTCCATCCGCGAAGGCGCCTGTCGATGTTTGGCGCAGCAATAGTGAAAAGTAATCAACGATCTCACCGCCTCGCTGCGCACGAGCTTCGATCTGACGATGGATAAAACGACGCCGAACACGTCCGTATGAAAAGGGGTGATACACTTTCTTGTCCTTCAGCATTACTGCACGATAATTCACCGCGATGTAACGACGTGCCAAGCGAATGTCTTCTTTTTTGCATGTCTCTTCCTTCTCGTCTGAGCCAGAGCGACCCAATGTGTCTGCGTCGTGCTCGTCACGGATAACGAGTGGATCTCCTAACAAGCGTAACCACGGAAGTGGTCGATACAATCGTGGCGTCGTGCCAGTGAGTGGCACAGAATCAATCCCACGCGCGCCGAGTGGGTAGCACTCCTCACTGGCTCGCTCAACGAGTGGTACAACACCCCCATGAACACTCTTATTGCAACCACTAGAATTCGCTTTGGTAGGTGCGAGGAGCGACTCGACGCCAAGGATACCAATTGCATGGCGAACAGCGCGGAGATTCGGTGGAAAATCACAGTGAGAAACCTCAAAGGCGTCCGCTCTCAAGGTATCGGGTTTTCCAAAAAATAAACGCGGAGCACTTCCACCATCAGCCCCACAAATTCGATAAAGCACCGCCTCCCTGCTAACTGCCGTGGCCTCAATGTCGTACGCCGCTTCGCGCAGGAGCTCATACACGTTGCTGTGCACATGATGTCGTTCACTTCTGACGCGCCTTGGTTGAAGCATTAAAAGCATACTCATCAACGCCGCCATGTTGGGTTCTGCCGCATAGAGCACATCCTCCTCACCGTCACGCAGGAGAAAGTCGCAAAACGCACGCTCCCCATTCCGCATCGACACAGGAAGTCGCTCAAAGTTGGAGAGAAAGAGATTCGCTAAAGGGCGGCGTGGCAGTCGCATGAAAGCGGCATCAACATGGCACGTCTTTCCAGCACTTGGATTCGATAACGGAGCCGCAATGCTACGATGATGGCTATAATGGGTATGAAAGAGCTGACGTGGAAACATGGATGCAGCAAAAAGTGGAATATGTGGTGGGAGAATCTTAGAAGATAGCACAGGCAGAGAGCCGTCGTCGTCGTCGTCGTCGTCACTGTTGTCCTCATGGTTGCCGCCATCGCCACTCATTGCATGAGCCTTGATCTCACACTTGTCGCCCGTCTCCTTGCTTATTATATCTCCTCGTACGTCCTTTTCCTTCAGACGATCATCGTCGATGGGACGCCATGTAGTCAGTGTACCAATTGAAATGACGACGCAATCTTCCACATCATCATTCTTTTCATTATTCGTATCATCAGCAACAGCAAGATTATCAATGCTCTTCTTGTTAGTATCGTCAAAATGCGGGGAGACAGAGTCTTCTGGCGCATTCCTTTCACCTGCCACGAAGGCTTCGACGGCGGGGGCGATGGACATTGCACCAGCAAGACATTGACTGCATTCCAGCCACTCTGCACAAAGGCGGCGCAGTGCTGTATTACTGCGCTGCAGAAGAGTAACTCGCTGGTTTGCCTCATCGGCACAGAGTGCGTCGTGGAGCCGTCTCCATCGTCGACGCATAAGCTTTGGCACCCATGCCCAAGAAAAACGACGGTGACTAGCGTGGTCCTCTTCATTCAATTCTTCCTGTGGCATCCATTTCCGTTCAAACAGTTCCCCCAATAGGCTGCGACCACTGTCAGCAAGAACCACGTCACCAATGAAACCCTTGTAGCCATTGATATCAGCAATACCGAGCGGGGCACAGCGAACGTCAAGGGCTAAAAGGTCAGCGGCCCACTCACGTAACGTCTCAAGACTCACTATAGGGTTAACCTCCATGTAAAAGTCTGTTGCTGCGTGGAAAAAACTCGGCGGTGTGTAAGCCTTACTGACTGCAGTAGCCAACCACGCCGATGGTGCGGCAGCGGCGGTAGTAGCACTCGTGGTCTCTTCCCCGCCTGCTCCTCTCTGCGCTGCCAACACCTCCGCATCAGCTTCTAGCGGCATACCCACACCTTTTTCATCCGCCGCATCATTGTCCGACGAATTGGGGCTCTCCCCTCGTGCATCACCTCTCTCCCCAGCAGCCTCACTTGCGTCACTGTCATCGCCGATTTGGGCAGCCGTGGAGAGGAGAAACGTCCCGCGACGGCGTAGTTGTTCCGAACAGTTTCCAAAGTCCACCATGACATCAACGACAAAAAGCGCTTCCCTGCATTCACTGCGCAGAGAGATGGTTTTTGTGATGGAAACCAGCGGGTCGCCATCGGCCGCGCGCACCACATCGCTGCACGGCGCCGGTCGGTGCTGTTTTGGGTCATACGACTTCGGCTCATACTCCGCCACCATCACAGAGACATACGCCGTCATTTCCGTCGAGCGAATACCAGCCTGACGATCGTACACAACAGTCACGGTCGCCGAACTCCCAAGCACGGCCCCGTCTGCTGGATGCATCATGATAACTCCGAGGGCCGTCGACGCCATGCGCTCCCGAGCGCGGCGCAGGTCGGCCTCCGCCACGACCGCCTCCACCTCCACCCGCAGGAAACGCCGCCGCGGTTGCGGTCGCCGGGATTTCCTCTCGCGCCGGCGGGACTCCGTGACGAGCGCGAGGGAGGCGATGGTGCCCTCCCACTCCATGGCCTGTCGCACCGCCTCCTCCAGGGGCCAAAGGGCACGCATCGGCCGCGCGACATGTGTGCGCGGCGGGTTGTCGTACGGGTCGCTCTCCACGTCGCCGACCCAAAGCACGGCACGCCAAAATGACGCCAACGACGGCGTTGCGGGACCCGCAAAGGCCACCAACGCGTCGCAACCCGCTGGCGAAAGCAAATGGCCATCCACAGCAAACCCTCCACCTCGCTGGGGGTCCCCGTCCTCCCCCGTCCGCGTGTGACACGCGTGATGGGCGATGGGATCGGAGGGGACAACGCGATTCCGCGCGGCGCACAAAAGCGCCTCAAACCCGTCCGCGCGCGGAATCGCCGGGTCGGGCGACGGCCGCACGAACGCGTGCCCCGCGGCGACGAGCGCGGCCCCCACGTCCCACGCCGCCCCCCCCTCGACCACGCGCAGCGCCGCCCGCACGCCGGCGAGCTGCTCGTGCCGGAAGAGCTGCGTGTTGTTCGCCACCGCGTGGTCCGACGGCGCGACGGAGCGGACGCGCGCCTCCACGCGGCGCCGCAAGAGACGACGCGCCCACCGCCACGCCGCGTCCCCCGCGTCCGTGCGCCGCCCGTGGCAGACGACGGCGTCGAGGAGGAGAAGCGGCGGAAGGCAGCCGACCGCGCCGTCCCAGCGAACGGCGTAGACATCGCCGCGCAGCACCTCCACCACACGCCCCGTCCAAACCGCGCGCATCTGCGGCCCGCGCTCGAACTGCGCGAGGCGCCGTCCCCACGCGCAGCGCGGCGCGCCTTGTGCGCCATCGGCCTCCGCCGCCAAAAGGGCGTCCAGGCGGCAGACAGGGGGGCGCACAAGGCGGGCCACGCCGAGGCAAAGGAGCGCCTCCTGCAGCGAGTGCCAAACCGTTCCCGCGGCGTCCGCGGCGTACAGTATGTCGCCATAGCCTTGCAGCGGAAAGGTCGCGTAGTGGTCTTGGCGAAGGAAGCGATGCGGCGCGGCACGCACACATTCCAGGGCGAACAAAACGGCACCCTCCAGCGCAGGGGCTGTGCCTCGCGGGAGGTCAATGGCGGACAGCTCACAGCTGATGACGCGGCGGTAGAGATCCACGGAGACGGTGAAGACATTCTTGGCAATCCACTTCACCTCACCCACAGGAACAAGAACGCCGTCGCGGCAGACATCGAGCGTCACACCACCAGACGTCATGAGGGGAATGCAGAAGTAATAACGGATACGTAAAGATGTGCTATACACAAGAGAGTATGCGTATATAAATAAATAAGTATATATATATATATATATATATATATACTTCACTCTCAAGGACACAAGAAAGAGAAAAAAAAAAGGAAAAAAAAAGGTGAGGAAAAAACAGTTCACATGAATCCCATAAATAGTTCAATCACCAATATCGAAAACACTCATTTTCTTACAAAATGAAAAATAAAAAAAGGGGGTGAAAAGGGGATTTGTCCCTTTTTGAAAGCAAATACTTCACTCAAAGGCACCACTAAGACACATACACGCGTATTTTAATCAACAACAAGTCAAGAGAAACAAAGACATATAGGTGAGATAGAGACATCGACGCAATGAGAAAAATGAAAAAAAAAAGAAAAAAAACAGAGCTCAGAAATAGAAAAAGATTTAACATAATCACGAATGAGCTCACGGCATGGCGGCAACTCTCCGCAAAATCGCTTTTTTTTTCTTTTTCTTTGTGTGTGTGTGTGTGTGTGTGTGTGTATTTTGCTCGGTTGTTTAATTTATCTTTTGGCGGAAAATTAATGGATTCCTTTATTTCATCAACCTTTCCTCTTGTCACCCTCACCCCATTGCGGGATGTTGCCACTACTTGACTGACTCTTGTAACTCCGTCTCTGCGCTCATCTCCACGCGCTGAAGCACCTCATACGGTCTATTCGGACGTGGTCGGAAGCGAACACCACAGTAAATGTAGAATACCGCAGCAATAACCTCTGCACCGGCTTTTGCAATCCATGCCTTATCATATGAAACGGCGTTGTCGACCATAATTAGTACAATGCGTGTAAAGTATATATATGCCACGACAACCATATAAAACGTTCGAAACTCTCGCATACGTGTAATGGTACGTGTTGTGGTTTCATCCCCATCAGCAGACTCACGTAGTTTTTTTATAGACCAAACAATAGGAAAGAGAACACAACAGCAACAAATCACATCAAGTACCTGCAGAACATCAAACCACATCGCCCAGGTACGGCTCCCCTCACTCGTCTCCTCAATGTGAGCGAGGCACACATTCAGCAAAACCTGACACGGCAACACCGTGAGGAGAATGCGCTTATCCGTTGGACTTAGGTAGTCGCGCAGCAAAGACCACCCAGAGCCGAGAAGCAGGAGTACACCAAACAACATGACACCCTTCATTGTCATGGTTAAATAAAATATGAAATCCCACATGGAACCCTCCCCTGTATTGGCAAAATAACGCAGCTTCGTGGCCTCAATAAAAAGGGTGCAGGACTTAACAATAACTAAAAAAAGCATCAGGTGATGAATTCGTTTCACATCATCTCCATGCTTATACATCTGCCAGCTCCACAGAAGTGACAGGACAAGAAAAAAACACCCAAACAAATCATACATCACGGGAAGTCCCTTGTCGGCGTAGGAGAGAAACACAGGGAGGTGTTGCCCCATCATCCAATAGAGTCTCACATCGACCGTAAAGGTTATGGGCCGAGTGGGGAGTCTCTTCAAGGGAGTCGGCTCCCCACCGGGCGGCATATCCGCACAGTTGTAAAAGTACACCGCGTAGAGACCACTGCGATCGATGAGAAGCGAAGAGGTGTGCTGTGTGATCTCCTCCACCGAAAGACCCTCAAGTCGGAGGAGCACACGTCCCGGACGCCGAGAGCTGACAAGTGGATCGTGCAAAAAACACCCCCGCTCCGCCCCGCCTTTTAAAACGCCGTTCATAAATGGTGTGCCGATTTCACCGCGTCCATAGCGCGCGTGGGTGCGAGCGAGCGCGGCGCTTTCTGTCGGCTCCACGAGAAATCCAATAGGGGCGGTCGAACGCAGCCGTGGGGGGGCGTTGTCCGCGTGCTCAAACATCGCGGATGGGGCACTAAAGTTGCGGAGTTGTATAATGGCAGTGCCGTTAGGGCCAAAGGCAAAGGTGCCTAAAAATATGACACGGCGTGTGTCCCACACAACACGGAGGTGAATGCTCGCGCTGACAACATCGAAAAGGAAGAATGAAAATAGTAAAAACGCTAACAGCATATGTCTCCACGAAAATGATACAATCGGTCTCATCGGACGCCGACAGTCGAGTCTCCTCTTCATGGATAAAGATTGAAACTATCTCTTTTCTTTTCCTGGCACCTCTTTGGTAAATACAAACACACAGTCACAATAAAATCTATATATATATATATATATATATATCGTGAAAATATGAAAAATGTTTTTTGAGAGATATTAACAGGCCAAAGAGATTGTACACGTCGATATTATTACAAAAACTATTACTTTTCTTTTTTCTGTTTTTTTTTTTTCCCTAAATGAAAAATAGATAAGGAAAGAGAATAAAAATAAATAAAAAATACACGTTAAAAAAAAAATGCACAAAGCTCTCCATTCGTTTTTTATTGAAGCGCAACAGTGTATTCAAAATGATACTCCGGTGGGCTGTCTCCCTTTCATTTTGTTCTCTCTCTTTTTTTTTTTTTTGAGAGAGAGAAAGAGAGAAGTACTTACACGCAAAAAAATGCATCATAAAAAGAAAAAGTTCATTCAATTCAGCAGCAACTCCCAAAAACCAACAGAAAACACGCAAAGTTAGACGTATTTCGGCAAAGAAAGTGTACGTAAAAATGTAAACTGTGTTATTGTTCTTGTTTCTTTTCTTCATCAGTCACATTAAAAAAAAAAAAAAGTGTAAAACACTTTTCGTAAAAAGGATAAAAAGAAAAAGAAAAAGAAAGAAAAACATCCAATCACATCTCAAAAAAAAGTTCAATACGTACTAAAAAGAAAAATTCAAATCAACAAGGTGGAGCAAGGATGCCAGGGAAACGACGTACAATAAATAAACAAATCAATAAAAAGGTTTGGAAAGAAGAAAAGATATATGTATATATATAAACAAATACATACGTATATGTATATATAATTCGCAATGTCTCATACAACCGTCGTGTGAACAGTTCAACACGGGTTTCTTTGTTTTCTTCGTGTTTTTTCTTTGGTGTTGCTTATACTCAAGATGCTTAGGTACCTATATATAGCCCTTTCTTTCTTTTTTTTTTTTCATTTCCCTCTCCAATCTTCTTGTTCTTTCAAGTATCGTTATGAATTCGGCTCGATATCCGTCACATACTCCGCAATGACGTAAAATATATCGTCGACATTTTCATTCCATATTTGAAAAAAGGCCGCATGCGGTTCCAACCGAACATCCTTCTCCATAAAGTATTGCGTAGCCGTGAAAAACGACGCCCGGCATGCCGCATCAGCCAATGATTCCGGCCACAACAACCTCACATTTGGCGCGACTTTAACACCCCTGGGGTACACCTTCACGAGGAGACGATGCCGCAACACGTGTTGTCCCCTCGCGGAGGTAAAGACGGCGAGTCGCCACAACTCCGTAAAGGCGTGCGCGAGGGGCAAATCGTTGGGGAGAGGAAAACGCAACTTCACCAAACCCGACTCCCCCGCTACATCCACCTCGACCACAAACCTCCCCCCGCGTTGGGCGGACACACCCATTTGCTGCATCGCCATGCCAAAACTACCATTACCCGCAGCGCGGCTGTCCCGCCGCAGAAAGCTCCACGCGTGGCGCACCATCGCCACCGCCGCATCGTTCGGCTCCTCGTGTCCCCAGCAGTCCTCGGGGCCCGCGCGGACGTAGCGGAGCGCCGCGCCGAGAGCCGCAAATATTGGCGCCGGTCCCCCCCAAAGGCGCTCCAACGAGAGGCGATGCGGAAGGACGGCGGCGGGCTCCGGTGCCCTGCCCGTCTCACGACACGGCGGCGCTCCCGAGTCTTTCGTCTCCGACGCGATCGAGTTCGGAGTGAAGACGCGAAAGTGCAACAGGAAGGACTCAATGTCGTCATTTCTATGCGCGCTTTTCTGACTGGGACGACTGCTGGATCTTCTACTCTCCATTTCGTGTACTTTGGCGCACATGGCGGAGTGCGCGGGGCTGTTTGGGGGCGCGAAAACGCCGTGGACGTCGTGCGTGAGGAGCCGAACCCCACAGCCGTTGACGGAGTACCCGACGCAGTGCCGCTGATGAAGAGAAGAGCCCGCGTAACGGCACACACTTGGTGACACCGTCATGAAAGGATCTATGTCCTCATTGTTGAGTGAAAGGGCTGTGCGGTACACCATACATGGGTAACCGCCGTGCTGATCAAAGGCCCAGAGGACCTCGCGACGCACCACAGACGCGACAGTCTCGGTGGTGACGATTGCCGTCTCGTCAAACATCACTGCCGGTTTGTAGCGAATCTCCAACTCGCTCTCACTCCACATTGGGCGTATCGATCGCTCAAACACACCACGCAGTTCAACAGGAAAGTTTACAATAATGAGACAAAGAGGAGACTTATTCGAGGGTAGAAGGGCCTGTCTCGAGAGGCTATGCGTTGCCTGGTAAATGGAATAAACCGTGTAGGTGGCGACGCAGCAGAGACCCGCCGCAATCAAAGCGGATCCTTTGGAGCTCGTACGTGAGGTGGACTCCTTTAAAACATCTTTTGGCACAACGGGAGTTGGCTGGAGCCAGTCAAGTCTATTCATTCCCTCACACCTGTCTTTATAGGGAGAGAGAGAGAGAGAGAGAGAGAGAGAGAGAGAGAAAGAAAGATAGATAGACCTTAAAAAGAAAAAAAAGTAGTTCTATATTATTCGTTTGAATTCGTTCTTGTACTGTGTACTGGCTAATGTGTGTCTTTCGACGTATGTTGCTATGATTACTTTCAATGACACTTCACTCCTTTAGTCTGTCGACTTGGCAATCCAGAAGAGACAAAGGAAGCCAAAAAACTTAGAAAAACACACACTAAAAAAGAAAACAAAAAAAACTTTTTTATTTTTAATAAAGAGAGAAAGAAAAAGAAGTTTTCTCTCTAGACATTAACAGAGCATCCAAAGAAAAGAAAAAAAAAGAAAATTATATATTTACCTGAAATCGTTTTTTTTTTTTCTGGCGACGCAATGTAGACCACGTGGTGGTGAAGCTCATGATGCACCACCCAGTAGATCAGCGACTACCGCAGTTTTCTTTCTCATAAAACACATCGAATTCAACATCCATCAATCAAAAAAAAAAAAAAAAGATAGCATAACAACGAGTTGAAGCACATATGACAATCCTCTAAGCAACTGTATTGCGAAAATTAATATTGTGAAAACTGCAGCGCGTGAGCCTATAAAGATCCATTACCACCCTAAGCATCATCATCGTCTTCACCTTCCTCATCTGACGATGCGGAAGGTTCTTCCTCATCATCATCGTCCTCCTCATCATCATCGTCGTCTTCGTCTCCGTCATCATCCTCGCCATCCTCGTTGTCACCACCGCCTCGCTCACTACTGCTACTGTTACTGCCGTGCTTTCCTTCATCATCATCATCCTCGTCATCCTCGTCGTCGCTGTCGCTCTCACTGATGCCTAGCATTCCACCGACGTTGACAGGGGCATTCAGACGTGGACGCGCGAAGAGAGCGCGCAGCAACTCCCCTCTGAACTCCGCCGCCGCCGCCGCCGCGGATGACGCCGCCGCGACGGAAGCGGGAGAACTTCCCGAGGTTGCCTTTTCACGTCGCCCCGTTGGACGCTCGGGGCGGCGCTCGGATCGCGTTGCAAGCGCGTAGGAACCGCCATAACCCGGCGCCCCAGTCTGCGCCAACGCCAGCGAAGCACCACCGCCACCATTACTACTACTCAGATTGTCCGATTGCAGGAGTGGGAGCAATACCCACGCCCGTTCAAGTGCCTCCCGCTCCGCCAGAGAAAGGTCCTCACCGCTGTCAGGGGCGAGAATGCAGATACTCCTGGCAAGTAAAGCACCCATTCGTTCATAGTGTTGTGTTGTGTAGTGCACCTCCAGTGTGGAGGACTCCAGATCATCGCTTCCACCCATCATGGTCGCCTCGAGCGTGTAGCTCATACGAATTCCAAGCTGTCGGTACATCACAATCCGCCCCGTGTGACGTTTGCTCTTCTGCATCGTAAAGGAACACTGGGATATGTCAAAGGCGGGATTAAGACCGCTGAGGATTCGTGGGAAAAGTTGCTCCAGGGGTATAGACGCCGCTAAGAGAGCGGTAAAACCATTACTCGAAACCCGTCTCTTCCCTGTCGTGGCGGACGGCGCAAAAGAGACTGAATGACTTTTTGCACACGGCACACTCTGTCTCTTCGGCTTCACCTCCACACGGCGACAGCTACAGCCGTAGAAGAGGAAATTTTTCGCTCTCGAGTGACCATGAAAGTCCGTAAATAGAACAATACGTCGTCGTTCCTCTTCAATAATGTGTCGCATGAGTTTCTTGAGGGAGTAAATAGCCGGATTACACTCTGGATTCGGATCGCTGAAGTCACGGTTAAGGTCTGCCCCACCCAGGGAGCAGCGGTGATTTCCAACCACGACACCATCGGGATTGAGCATGGGAATAATTTTCCAAACAAATCGCGTCCGCAGCGCGCGCGAACGCTCATCATCGCGCAACAACATTCCCATGACGCCGCGCAGCATCCAACTACTGTTGCTCTCACCTGGATGCACGCGCGCCGTGACAAAGCAAATGGGGCGCTCTTCCACAGGCTGAACCCCATTCTCCTTCGGATCTCGAACCTCATCCAAGGTGTTACTCTCATTGCCTGCGGCGTGAACGCCCGCACTCTTGTTATCGGCACGATCGTTTGTATAGGCAATCTGGCAGCTCGTCTCCGCACCAGTAGCGGCGGAGGGAAGAAGAGGTGGAGGAGTAGATGGTGGAGTAGATGGGACGCTGCTCGTGGCGGTGAGTGTGATGAGCGGAATAGGTAACCCCCCCGGAGAGCGACACAGATGCTGCACCGACAGGAGCAGCGATGAACCAAACGATGCGCTCGCCTGTATTTGCCAACGGTGAAGATCCGAGAAAAGGTCAGAGTATGTGTATGGAAAACAATTCGCCAGATAAACACGCCCAGGCAATGACGGGAATGTGACACTGAAACTCAGGGTACAGTAGAATGACGCTTCCGACCCTTTAATCGACCTCCGCCGTCGCTTTCGTCGCGGTGGCTGTTTCGCTTTTTGATTTGCCTGTTGTTGCTGTTGTTGTTGCGTGAGTGGAGAGGACGATGATACGGCTGGTAGGGCTGTCGAAACCCGGCGCCTAATGATTCCCGTCTTGTCTTTCGGTGGATCCTTTTTCGCATTCGGAGCGTCCTTGGATTCCTGCTCGGTGCTCTTTGTGAGGACCACGTTTGAGCCTTCATTCGCCGTCGTCGTGGAGCGCGGCGGGCGTTGGTAAAGATTCGAAAAATAAAAAATACCCCGTCCACAGCGAACCCATTTCAATGGGGCAGAAGTAGACGGGTCTTCACCGACGTGCAACAAAAGTGGTCGTTGACCCTCATTAAAGGTTGAACTCGGCTTTTCCATGTTGAGAATATTAAAACGGTAGGTTGCTCCAGGTGTGTAGTGTGTCATGGCAAAGCAAAACCATTGCACGTGACAGTTGGTGTTGGTGTCTGGGCTCAGTACGAGGTCGTACTCCATCGCATCAACAGCGATGGCACGCTGCAAGTTTCCACCCTCAAAGTCCGAGTCAAACACCAAGTCTTCCGCCCTCATCATTCCATTGGAGGAATGGTTCGCACAGGTAATTTCCCTCTCGACACCACCACAGACTCCCTCTGTCGTGTGCGATGGAAAGAGTGGGGGCCGCTCATAAACGACACGCTCCGTTCCATACCAAGGCGAGGCGAGGCGCTCGATAAGGTGACGCAAAACAACAATTCGTTCCTCCGCAGACGACGGCTGCAGTATCTCCTTCTCAAATGGGTAAACAGACGTCGTGTGGGGTGTGATGGTGCTTGGTGGTGCCTCACCCGCAAACGCCCAGGGAAGCCCACTGTCTGGTGGTGCAATGGTCCAACGTTGATCGAGTACATCCATCGCGCGCCAATGGGGTATATGCAACTCGGGGGAAAAGCTGGTCAAATCATCATCCACCGGCAATCTACCATCATTGTCCAATGTCTCACCCGGGAGGGTGCCGAGGTCATTCTTTCCACACCCTTCACCTATGGGATCTTTACCATCAGACCCGTCAGGTCTCTTCCCGAGGAGACTCTCACTATTCGCGTCGATCACCACGGACAGCGAGGGGGATGCGGATGGTCGGCGTCGCAGCAGCACAGGCGGGGACGCCACGGTTGGGATTGGGACCACGCGCGCGTCCTGCAGTCGACCCCCCGGCAACGCGTCGGTGCCGACGAGGGCAGAGAGGCTCAAAAAGAGACGGTGCCACTGCCCCACCGGCCGCTCTTCGGATGCGGCGACAACCCCACGCACCAACGCCGCGGTGCCGCCGAGTTCGTCGCGCAGCTGCGATCGACACCCGCGGTCCCGTGCGCTGAGGGCGTTCAGCGCGTGCAGGGCGGCCAACACCACCTCCAACCGGTCCACCGGAAACGTGGCGAGCGCGGAGAGCATGGCCATGGCTTTGGACTCCCGCGCCACATCGAGCGCCGCGTCCGCCCCGCGCGTGGCGCAGCAAAGCCGGGTGAGAAGTCCGACCGCCCACTCCGCGAGCGCTTCCGCGTGCGGCGCCTTCCCGCGCGCCAACTGCGCGTGCGCCGCCCACCCCGCGCGCACCGCGAGCCCGACGCCGTCCGCTCCCATCGCCTGCGCGTTCACCGCCGACCGCGCGAGTTGGCACAGCGCGGCGAGGAGATGCGCCAACGCGGCGCCGCCCCGAAGCGGACGCTCCGCCCCCGACAGCACACACCGCGCGGCGCGGAGGAGCGCCCCTATGGCCCCCGAGCGCCGCGCCGTGTGCAGCGCCTTTCGGCTCTCCGCCCCGCACAGCCCGAGCACGAGCCCGGCCGCCTCCGCCACGCGCAGCGGCGCAAACGGCGCGTCCGCCCCGAGGAGCGCGACGCCGTGCGCCTCGAGGAGCGCGCCGCAGCGCTGCGGGAGTCCGCCGCGGCAGCAGAGGCGCAGCGTGCGGCCGCGTCGGGCGGGGTGCGTCGCGCGCAGCACGTTGTACAGCAGCGTGAGCACCGCGGCCGCCGCCGCCGCGTCCCCCCCGACCCCGTCGGCGCCGGCGGCCGCGAGGAGGGCGCGGAGGGGGCGGTTGCGACGCGCAAAGACGGCGCGCCACGCCGCACGCACCACGCGCGGCCGCCCGTCGTCGCCGAAGAGCCCAACGTGCAGTTCCCACACCGCGCGGTAAAGTCCGGCCGTCTCCGCCGGGAGCGCGCAGGCGGTGCGCATGTGGCGCAGCAGAGCGCCGGCCGCCGCCGCGTCGTCGAGGGGAGGCGGCAACGCGTCGGGCGGCGCGCCGGCGCAGAGCTCGCGCCAAGGCGGAAGGCGCAAAAGCGGCGGAAGCGGTTCGGAGGAGGTAAGAGGTTTCGACCGCCGACTCGATCGCGCGCGGGGAGGGGACGCATGAACGAACGACGTCGGTTTGCGACGCCCACGACGCGCCACCTTTGCCATCAAGGGGAATGCCAAGAACAAAAAAAAAAAAAGAAACGGCAAATATATATATATATATATATATATATATATATATAGAAGAGAATAAATATTTTGGAGAGAAACGGCAAAAATACTCGCGATCTCCGTTTAATGTAAAAATCAAACAAACAAAAATATATATTATACAAGTCAAGCCACCTTTGTATCTATAAGAAAGAGAGAAAAAAACAAAAACAAAGAGGAGCTGACTGCACAATAAAAATCAATATATATATATATATATATATATATATATATATAGAAGCCTGCACGCAGAATTATCCCCTAACTTTTTTTTTTTAAAGTACAATAAAGGAAGGACGAAATGTCCTACGCGCTTTTTGGAAAAAAAAAAGAGAGAAAGCAAAAAAGAGAAAAGAGAAATGTGTAAAGCATTACAGAGCATAGACAGAGATAAAGATTGAGAAAAAACCATGAGGCGAGATGTGAACAAAAAAAAAATTTGACATATATAACGTAATAAATACTAAACAAAATTATGACGTAAAAAAACAAATATGAAAGAGAAAAACAAAAAAACAATTCTTTTTTTTTTACTTCACATTTCAGTCCTTTAAAAGCTGCAAAGCATAATATCCACCTATAAACACAGCGCACAAGCGACATCAACAATTCAAAAACACCAAAAATCAAAAAATTGGGGAAGGAAAAATAATAAAAGAAGAAACAAGGTACAAAGAGGAAGAACGAAAAAAACACAAAAAAAAGACTAGAAATAGGTAGAAAAAAAGGAGAAAACAAAACAAAAAAAAAAAGTCTCAGAAAATTTTCTCATCACATGAAGTTCAAGAGATATGACATCTTTACTAATTTTTCATTCATTTATTTTCTGAAACTTTCACCAATTCACATGTATAAATTATTCTAGCACATACATCAAAAAAAAGGAGAATTTTGTGTTGCTGTACATCTCACGAAAGCATAAAACGCAAGCAAGATATAAAAAATTATGATAATGCTAATAAAAGCGGAACACAAAAAGAAAAGCTCACGCACAGAGCAAATTCATGAGCTGAATTGTCCTCTAAAGAAACAAATAAGCAAACCATAACGAAAAAAAAAAAAGTGAAAATGAAAAGAAGAATACTGAACAAGAAAAAAATGTTCTTCAGAAATTCACATTCTAACTTAGACGATTGATAATACGAAAATCCTCTGCTACAAATATTCTCATACCACCTTTCCAACAACAGTAAAAAAGGATAACACTTATATATATATATATATATATATATATATATAAATATATACGAGGGCATAAGACAGGAAAGATGTACGGAAATAAAGAAAAAAAAAAACTCAAAAAAAAAATTCTTTTATTTTTTTTTTCCTTTTAAACAAAATATTGCGTGTGTCTTCGCCAAAAGGACTCACTTTACTTCACCAAAATAGGATATACATACACACCTGACAAAATCCTCTACTGTTACCAAGAAGTACCATGTCATCTGTTGTTTGTTTGTTTGTTCGTTCGTTTCTATATATATACATATATGTGTATATATAGATGCACTTGATACCGTTGTTATTGCTTTTATTTTTTTTTCTTTGCTCTTTTTATCTTTTTAGCGTGGTTACGTTTGTGTACTTGTCATACCCTTCAACAATTATCAGTTTACAAGTGTCGTGATAGAAACATTTTACTTTCTTTTTTTTTTCTTTCTTTTCCTTTAGTGTTGATTTTTTATACATCAACAACAAATATATATATATATATATATTTGTATACATACATGCAGGGAAGTGCTTTACGAAGGCGTAGGGAAAATTTCTTCTCACCGTTTCCTCTTACAGTTCACTCCGATCGTTCTTTCCTCCGCCGTGTCGTGGTCGCCGTCCTTGTGGGGTTGATGTGACAAGTGATGGTGTTTCCTGTCCCTCCTCGCCCAGGAAGGGGTCGACGATTAAGCTTTCCGTTCTGGACCCGAAAACCGACGCGATGTGGTCGATATCGGCCATCATCAAGTGCAGCAGCGGGTCCGCCTCGTTCCCCGCCATGGCCTTGGCGATCCCCTCCCGCGCGGCCTTGAGGTCTCCCTGGTGGAACGCCTGCGCCGCCTCGACGAGGGGGAGAAAGGCGGCCGACAGTTTGTCCCGCTCCTGCGCGGCGAGGTGCCACTCCACCTCGTGCTGCGCGTCGAGGGGGCGCACAAAGTCGTACACGACGTGAAACTGGTGGAGCGGACTCTGCGCCGAGTCGCGCCGCGCGTGGCCGGCGACGAGCGGGATGATGCCGACCGGCCGGCTGAGAAACTGCGCGGCGCCGTGGTGGGCGGCGCGGCGGTCGACAATGAGGCCGCTCGTCGCGAAGGGCGGACTGCCCGCCTTGCGCCACTCGTAGCCGCGCAGGAGGAGGCCGCGCGAGAGCAGCTGCTCGCCGGCGGTGTGCTCCGCGCTGAGAAAGTGCACCGCCCGCACCTCCCCGGCGGCGGCGACGACGGAGACCAACGCGCGCGGGGACTGCAGCACGGCGGCGACGAGCGCCCCGCTCCGGTGGGCGGCGCCGCTCGGGGGGACGAAGTCGCGCAGCAGCGCCAGCGCCGCCCCGGTCGCGTGCATCACGGGGTCCGCCGACATCGGGAAGACGCCCCAGACGAGGCCGACCACGTCGCGCTGCACCGCCAGCGCAAAGGGGCCGTGCGTCGACATGAGGGCACGCGCGGCGTCCATCACGGCACCGAAGCGCGCCGCCAACACGTCCGGCGGCTCGTCCATCGCTATGACGGCGCGCTCGGCGTGGAGGCCGCCTTTGGAGATCATCGCCGACTTGGCGTCGCGGAAGGCCACGTAGAGGACGGTCACACTCCGCTCCTGCGGCGTCGGCCCGATCGGCGCGGCGCCGCCGAGCAGCTGCTGGTGGTGGTTCTGCTGCTGGTGTTGCTGTGAGAGCCTAAGGGAGGAGGAGGTGGGACGCGGCCCCGGCGTGGGGGAGGCCATCGGCATCGGGGGGTCGTGCACCGTCACGCTTTGACCGAATGAACGGGAGGCGAAGAGAACGGGCGGCACACGCGTCGAGAAGCTACGGGAGCCCTGTGTGGTCATACTTTGGGTGAGCAAAATGGAGGACAACTCCGCCTCCTCCAGCGCGGTCGCGGCGGCCTCGGTCTTTCGGTCATCCTCGTCATTTGGGTGCAGCGGGTGTCGCTCGGCAAACGCATCATTGCTGCGTGGCGACACGGAGAAAAGGGGGAGTACCTGACACATGGGCATCGCCGCCAGCGCGGGGGACGCACAGAGAGCCACAAAGAAGAGCACAATCGGTGAAAGGTGGCACACCACCACCTCCGCGGTTTTCGTTCCTACCTCTCCTCCTCCTCCTCCTGCGCGGACCTCACACACCACGAGCGCAGCCACAAAGAGTGCCAAGGCGGCAAAAATAACTATCAAAAAAATAGAGACAAATTTACATGGCAACGCGGTCTTTGTTTGTGTCCAGAAAAGGATGGGTAGGAGTGGGGCAATGAGAGCCGGAATAGCCGCCACAACAAGTCCCGTGTCATATGCCACCCAAAAGGAACCCCCAAGCAACAACAATACCAAAATAAAGAGAGGTATTAAAAGTGCTATGTGTGGTCGCTGAATGGGGGAAACGGTTTGCGCGACCCTTTGAGCGGTCCCATCTTGCACCAAACGCGATTCCGATTGGGCTCGTGAAACAAAAGGCAACGGGTATGGTAACGGCAATGGCAAAGGATGGTTTGGAGAGGAGGACCCACTCCGGCTACTCAACGCAGAGGTATCCGTCGGTAACTGCGTAAAGCTTCCCTGTATCCATTCACTGACACCCGTTGAGATACGCTGCGCTGTCACACTAGCATCCGCGGAAGGCCTACCATTTGCCGGCAACGCCACCTCTCGTGTTTGACACGGCATCTGAGCCTGTGTCGAGGATAGCGAGGATAGCAGATGATCTCCTTTTGAACGCGAGAGTTCCATAACCCCGAGTGGGAAAAGAATGACGGCTAACACTGCGGAGAGAGAGGCAACGACGAGGGAAGCCCAGCGGGCGTTGAGGCCCATTACTACGGAAAGTGCCACATAATATGCAAAAAGGATAACAAGAGGAATGACAATCAGCGATATAAGTAATGCTGGTCGACATGACGGCGCAAAGCGGCGATCCGACGTGCGGGATGCCACGCGGCCGCGTCGTTGTAACTCCTGCGACGTCACCACGTTTGTTATTCTTCTTTTTTTTTTCTAATTCGTTTCCCAGCTAGGGAATCTACATTCTTATAGGCACACAAAAACAAAAATTTATGTGTTTTGTGAGTTGGGCAATTATGAATCAAAAAAAAAAAAAGGCACACGAAAAGAAAAAGTAAAAATCAGCCGAAAGAGATAGACACACAAAAAAAAAAAATAATAATAATAATAATAGCCCAATTTTTGTTTTTTAAATTTCATTTAAAAGGACAAAGGCGAAAAATACAAGAATCGGGAGAGAGTAGAATTCAGTAAAAAAAAAAAGTAGCTCTTCAGAACAGTTATTACGAATCTGAAACTTTTTGAAAACACTACATGCCAAGCAAATGTAAATTTAAGCTATGAATCCATATATATATATATATATATATATATATATATATATATAATCAACTCTTGTTCAATCACACAGCAAGTACACTGAAGGAAAGTGAATGAACCAAGTCATCCTCGCGGAGAATTCTACCATATGAAAAACCCTCGTTGAGGCTCAAACAAACGTACACCTCTGACAACGCAGTCGTCACAGTAAACCGCACAGTATTCATGGTGGGCGTCACAACTTCCGATCCCATCAAAGGCTTTCGCACCCCTTGACAACCATCCGGGCTGCCTGTCAGGAAGAGACGGTGCGACGGTTCCACGTCAGTGCCGCTGAGGCGCAGCGTGAAGGGGCGACCCACACGCAACTCACCACCGCACACGTCACATTCAGTGGACACAGCGTACTGAATGTAATCCGGAATTATGGAATTATTGAACGGCACATACGGCGCTGGTGCCACTGTTGTTGTTGTTGTTGTAGTTGTCGAAGTGGAAGCTGTTGGTGGTGAGGTGGTGCTAGTTGTACTTGTTGTGGAACTGGTACTACTTTGTTCGGTTGGTACCTTTGTGCTATTTTTGTCTGCTGTTGCATTCTCTGGAGCTGTCAGGCGTGTACCGTCGGGGAGGAAAACAGTGCCACCGCCCGGTCCTCGAGGGAGTGAGAGTTCATCCTTCAACGCTTGTCGCACCACAGCGGGTGGGGGCCACATGTGCCGCACTGCTTCGGGAAAATCCATCACGCGTTTCATCCAATCATGTGTGACGGTGCACTCATAGTGCATCCCACCATTGGAGTCCCATATATTCACATTCATCGTATTGGGGGACATATCCACCGTCATGAAGCCATGGCTTGGCCATGGTTGAATGTATGGGCTGTATTCGCTCGGATTTGTGAGAGTGAAGCGCCGTGTGGTGCCGCCCCTTCCACGATCCATCATGGCGCCGCGCGACATGCCGCCGCTGATCCCAAGCAGTCGCCCCTCCACATTGTTCATCTCAACAATGTGGTCGTGGCCGCTGAAGTACGCCTGCGCATTGAACTCCTTCATCACTTGATGAATGTGTCCCACACTTCGCACACGTTTGTGACGTCCACTGCCAGATGTGGGGTAGTGGCCAAAGATGATTTTCCAGCGAGCGTCACTCTTGGCGAGTTCACTCCGGAGCCAATCCAACTGTGCACCGCCGTTTAAATCACCACCATTGCCATTCACAGCAAAAATCTGCACCGTGTAGCCGGTATCGTCAATGGGGAGTTTCACGGTGTAATATGGAGTGGGAAAATACCATTTGGGGTTCCTTTTCGAATATGCAATTTGCGCTCCTACATTATCGTGGTTGCCTATACAGAGAAAAAATGGGCCAAGGACATTTTTCATATCCTCCTCAAACGAATGTTGGATACACTCCTCTACGCGACCACAGTAAAAGTTGTCCCCCACACTAATAGTGAAATTACAGCCAAGTTTTTTGCACGTCTCGGTGTAACGTCGTGTTGAAATGATTTCCTGATTCCATCCGCCTGCAAAACCACCCATACCCCAATCGCCAATAACACCAAACGTGAATCCCTCGGCCACATTATATGGACCAATCAAATGCGTAGCGTGAGCCACCACAAGTGCCGCAAACAACAAGACGAAGAGACGCATCCTCACTTAAATCCGCATGCATCAATGCATTAAAATAAAAAATAGAAAAAAAAAAGAAGTAGCAAAAAAAAAAGAAGAAAAGATTTACTTAAGAACATGAAATACATCAATAAGACAAAATACCTTTCAAGTGACAAATGGATTATACTAAATAAACAAAAGAAACACTCAACAAAAAAAAAAGTGTGAATATGTTTTGGAGAATAACCATAGTAATAAAAAAGGATGTATCTCCAAACCTTACCGTACAGGTAGTCTGTGGGATCCATTTAAAAATAGAAAAAAAAAATATCGCGAGACTTTTTTCTAAGAGAGAGAAAAAGTCAAAACCAAAATTATTTCATAATAATAGAGGCGGAGTGCATTACTGAAAACAAAAAAAGAAACAAAAAAGAGAAAAAAAAAGAGAAAGCTATTGTTGCTATTGAGGCACAATACGCTTTCAGAAACCTTACCCATTGTGCATGGGTTCACCACGACAGATGCCGGGGTAGCCGTACGTTGCGTTTTGCATCATTGCCCGTGGAAAACCTTGCGGCTCATTCACCATTTCCTCATCCGTTGCGTCTCTCTCACGAAGGCACTTGCACGGACAGCAGCGAAGCACAATGGAAACCACCGCGATGAGAATTGCCCCGACAACAACTGTAAAGAGGAGCGGCTGCCACACGCACTGGTAGCGGGCATAGCACGGGAGATTGTACCACGCGCAACTTCCACAACCCGACGAGTTCGCGGAGTCATCTGTGGCGCCGCCGGTGTTCCCGGGTTGACTGCCGCCCTGTGCCCCGTTTGTCGATGCACTCGACAACACATCAAATTGAATCTGACGGATGTCAATGACTGCACCACGTGCGTCTCGGAGGGCAATGCCGCACTGCGCAGATCCGGTGGCGGAGGTGTTCTGAACAAAGAGATTAAAGTTGCGTGCGATCGCTTCTTGAGGTTGTAAACTCACCGATTGTGCAGAAATGGGGAAAACATTCGTTGTGCAATTACCAATTACAATGGTGTACTGTGAAGGTATGGTTCCGATGTTCGTTACTGTAACAGCAACAGATCCATCTCGTGTGCTTGCAGTTATTGTTTTCTTGGAAACGGCTGCATCAATAATCTTTCCCGGCGAAACGGACACCACATACCGAATATTGTCTGCTGTGATTGTCAAGGTTATCATGGTGGAAAGTGAACTTTGCACCCAATACGCGATGTAAGGTGACGTTGCATTATTACTGAAAGCGAAATCGCCAAGAAACCGAACAAGATACTGTCCACGTTTTCCTTTTTGTTCATCCTGCAGATCTGAATCTCGGTAATCTTCGATTTGGTTTGCGAGACACGAGCCACGCTCCACAGTGCACCGGTTTCCTTGATTGGCAAACGCTTCGTATGAGACACCGACTTTATTGCAATCACGTCCATCATCCGTCACGAGCCGACGATCCAAAATCATCCACTCACGAGAGCCCGCCGTTACGCGTTCATTATCTGCTGGAGTGGACGGAACAAAGAGCATTTTACCCGTTAGCTCCATCGGTGACTCCGTCGGTGCAAAATCTCCAACAAGCTGCGCAGAGGCGCCGAGTTTCTCCGAAGTATCAATGATCACATCAGGGCCCAGTTGAAGCATCACTGTTGAAGTCTGGTTTTCATTACTGCCCTCACCAATTGACACATTGATATTGACGCGGTACCAAACATAACCCACACTCACCGTATATCCGCTGTACCAAATAGGAGAAAAGCGCAGACACGAAGCCGCAGCCGATTTACCAAATACACTGCAACTGAAAGTACCGCGGCTGTTTGAGGGGCAAAGTCCTGTTAATTCACAGAAACTGCAATTACAACAAAAACCCTGACTGTACAAAATCGGCTGTCCATTCGTGTCCATTGTCATTCCACATGTTGCTGCGCTTGGGTTCGGTTTGTCATTGCAACCAGCGAACAAATCTGTCGAAATTACTTCCTCGTATGGTTTGGCATTGTAATTTCGCTCATAAAAAACGGGATAACGGTATTGCACACGCGTTTTAGATACACTGACTCGGATTGGGGCAAATGAAACTTGCTCATTCTGATTCTCACTCGTCCTGTCCACTGCGTCACGAATGAACACAACCTCTTCAGTTCCGGCTGTTTGACCGCTTTGCACTGAGAGCAAAGCAACAATCTTTTTCTGACATGGTTGAGCGCCGGCACTGTTCTTTTCGCAGTACTCAATAGAAGACGACGACACCAGCAAACCCTTTGCCCGAACAGCAAGGTCTGAAAGGTCAGTGAGAAATAATAGCAGAATGATCACTGTTGTGAACGACATAAAACTGTTATTCGTTTGCCGTATTCTAAATGGAGGGGCCAAGAAGCAAATCACAAAATGTTTGTAGAGCAATAAGAAAATGTATATAAAAAAATAGAAATGATCAAAAAATTTTTGAACCTCCATTGGCGTCTCATTATAAAAAGCAAAAAAAGAATGTCCACGTAAATCCAATAAGAAAATATGTATAATAATAAATTGAAGCAACTCAATAATAATAATAATGACTCCCACACACTTTACAACGCGCAAAAGCGATAAAGTGACAATCGATCCATAAGCGCATTACTTCTTTCCTGTTCGAGGTGATGGTGGTTCCTCGAATTCCACTTCCATCTCAGATATCTTTTCTGGGGCTTTGCGCGGCTCGTCGTTACTGTTTTCAAACTCCACTTCCATTGCGCCTTCGGTGCTGTAATTCTCCACCGTCTCCTTTGGAAGCATGGGATCATCCTCCTCCAATTGCTTTTCCACAAAATCCTTTGCGAAGCGTCCCGTGTTGGGGTCGAACGTTACTTTGGCGCCTCTCGCCACTTTCTTCCCCTTTTCGTTTTCCCCGAGACCAAATGCCATCATTCCCATTTGCGGCAACCCGTCGCCGCGCTGCAATCCCTCCATCATCGCCCGCATCGAATCGCGCACCTCCGGCGTCAAGGAGTCCCGCAGCGTTTGCTGCATGCCCTGCAGCATGGACGGATCCATCATTGGATTGCCGCCGGCAAAGTTACCATCAAAGAAACTCGGCGAGGACGGCCCCCCAATGTTGCCACTATCGCCGGATCTGTTCTTTGCCTGTGAAAGAATCTTTGCGAAGTCGTCAATGCGGTTTCCCGGTCCGCCACATCCCCCACTGCCGCAGGAAGAGACGCAACGCAAGGACAAGAGTGTGGATGGCATGCGCATCACCGGAAAGCGGTATTGTCTCATAACGATTCCTTAAACTAAACAAAATTGAAAAGTATAGTAAAAAAAACAGAGCACACCAGCGAAGAAAAATGGAGAAAAAAAAAAAAAAAAGATAGGAGATCAGAATAATGCACCCGAAGTAAAGGACGAGTAAATAAAAAAGAAAGAACTCAAATAATGCAAATAAATAATAGCATTCAACACAACGAAGCTTCAAAACAAAACCAAAAAAAATCAACTAAAACAACAATAACAACCAATCCTTTGGTAGTGATGTATGCACACATACTCGTCACCTATTGCTGAAGAGTTTCCTTTTTCTTCCGTTTGCGTTTTCACCTCTTTTCTCTTTTTTTGCTTCGCTCTTTCTTTTTGATTTCTGCTGTTGTTGTTGTTGTCATTTCCTGCCTACCGTGTTTTTTTTCGTTCCTATTTTCTTCTTTCAGACACGAAGACAAACAAGACAAAAAAAAAGATCCACATAAGCCATGCCAACAAGTATTCACACATCATAAGAGCAAATACAAACCACAACGAAAAACAACACACGCGTCAAAGAGCAAAAGCTCATCCGCTAAGTGCAGTCGTTTTCTTCTTTTCTTCACTCCTTACTCGTTCGCGTATTTCTCCCTCCCTCTCTCTCTCTCTCTCTTCACAACATACACACAAGTAAAAAAAAAAGAACCAACAAAGAAATCAGATACAATCATACGCAGAGAAAAGCACACACATACAAAAAGGAAAAAAAAAACAGCAAAACATATATATATATATATATATATATATATATTTCTCTCTCAACACTCCGATTCCGTCCCAAATGGGGGCATTTCCCGTCAGCCAACGAAATCCCCAGACTATAAGTAATGATTACCTGCCGTTGGAAAGACAAGACCCAACAACTCCTCCGCGTGTCTCTCTAATTTTCGTTTTGGGTACAAATGATAAGAGGCCCCTTCTCTGCCATTTTCTAAAGATCCGTAATTTGGAACCGACACGGTTGTGTGCGACGCGGCGGAAAGTCCGGCGTCGATGTCTGTGCCTGACAGTGCGGAATGACGCAACTCGGCTGTTTTCGGGTAGGCACGTATCGGTACTAAACGTCTTATCCATCTAAATATAAGAAAAGAGTGTACATGCTCTCCATTCTCATCTCCATCGCCAAAGATTTGGTGTAGATTTCCCTTCACACCCACATCAAATGGATTGGGTGGTGGTGTGACATCCAAACTACCTCTCTGCTCCACCAAATTTTGTAAAACGACAAGATCTAGTGTTGTCATGTTGTGACGCGCCAACGCCAAATGCTTCCTCAACAATAAACCTGTCAAGATGAGAAACACCACAGACTCTGCAAAACAAACATACACCCCTAAAAAAGGCGGACACTGAACATCTGGTACGGTGTTGATCCCAGACTTTGGCGCCGATGTTTGGTGGGAACCCACACCAAGTGAAAGCGGTTCCTTTACACTACAACCCAAAACAACAGACCGTTCATACGCATCACTGTGTACAATACGCCCACCAATAATTCGATAGTGTTGCTCCACATACTCCGCAATGGCCAAAATGAGTAAGGAGGTGACCCATAACGTGAGGAGAAACGTATAAAAGATTACCAAGAGGTAGAGCTTGTAGTTAAAAAAGCCGATACATTGCCCCAGCCAAGGACAATGGTGGTCATACTTCAAGACACATCGGCCACAACGACTGCAATGATGCGCACGCAGCGGTTTGTACGCGGCACACATGGGACACATATGAAGTGCCCCACTCAGCTTAAGCGCGAGTGAGGCACTCCTCGGAGCTCGTTGTCGAAAAGCATGGGGAACCCTACCAGGACTTACGGTGGCTGCTGCAAAATATGCCCAAATTGCGAGCAACAGCAGACAAACAGAAATGCCAAATAAAACCCAACTCTTATACGGGACAGTAAGTAAGTGTCCAAGATGCACAGGAGAGGAAGACGTGGGACGTTCTGTGGCCGACGTAAAAGGGGACAAAAATGCCAAACCGATTGCACGTAATGTATGCGGAAATAAAAAGAGATAAAAACTATGAGCCGAATAGCTCGTCACCATGAAAAGGGCGATAAGAAGACAAACATCAGCGCCGTTGCGTCCGCAGCAGCGCATGCGTTTTTCCTTTCTCTCAAATAAAATAGATAACTCTCACTATGAGTCACAAATGTAATGCTGTTTTTATATTTATTCGATCCAACGATAATACGTTCCTATGCGTATAACCTCTCGCTTGCTGATGATGCTGTTGGTGTGGTTAGTGGTGTTGTCGTTGTTGGATTGTTTGTTTTTCGTCTTCTTCCTCTTCTTTCTGTTTAAATCAAAACAATAACAAATATATTTCTTTAAAATGTTGAAGAAAGGAGGAGGCAAAAAGGTATGTTTCCGCCAATCTCTGCGCAAATAACGTTACAGAACTGTATCAAACAATCCTTTCACTTTTTACAGTCTCCGTAGATAGTCTCTTGAATAGGTCACTCTTCCTAACAGCCGCTAACGCAGGTAACACACGGACTGCTTGCACGTGTGTATGTGGCGTTGTTGTTCCCTCTTATTCTTTCGTTAACCTTCCCTTCTTTTTTTTCTTTCTAGTACTTGTGTTTCTACACGCCTTTCACTGTGTTCCTTTTCGTTTTTTTTGAACTCCCGTTTGTTAACACCAATGCCAATTGCGACTTTACTGCGATGGTGGAACTCTCCTGGCTGGCGTTTTTAGGCGAGCGATCGCAGGAACAACAAAATCAGTAAAATGGAAGGCACTGTCAACTACCTAAATGAGAATAATAGAAAGAAAGGAATATATAAAATAAAAATCTTTTTTTAACATGAATCCACAAAGAAGTAATAATAATAATAATACGTTACTGATTAAAAAAAAAAAAGTTAATAATAATCTATTCATATCGCTTCCAGTTCATCTCCATTTACGTCAAAATGCATAGTGTACAAATCATTCGTATATATATATATATATATATGTGTGTGTGTGTGCGTTGCGAGAGGAACACGTTTCTATCTTCGCGCATCACCTTCTCGCACGGTTGGCGGCATTTCCTCCCGTCCCGTTTGGCGTTATGTATGTGTCCCCTCCAGTTTGTCCTCATCGAGCGCATCGAGCGCACCGTACAACACGTACGCCATTTCCATGGCGTGCAAATACACATTTCCCAACGCAAGAGCCCTCGACGCCTTTGTGGAATGCGGAGAATGACTCGCGGCCAATGCAAAGGCATCCGCAATCAACCGACGCGTGGCATCGTCCTCCTCATCCGCGCAGACACAATCACTTGGAATGTTGAAACGAACATTACGGCGTCTGTCGGGAAGCGGGGAGGTGGTTGGGGTGGGGATTTGGCGAAAAGGGGATTGCTGCTGCGCGGCTAAGTGGAGTTGGCGGTCGAGTTGATCATCCAGAGAGCGCTGCAGCGGCAACAGCGATGACATTAATGAAGAGAAACGACAAAATAAACAAAAGAAAAAAGAAGATTACAAACAAAAAAAAAAAAAAAAACTTCTCTTCCTTCATACTCATTGTGCAACACGAATCACCATAAAAAGAAAAATAGATGAGAAAAAAAAAAAAAAGTGAAAATAAGTTCAAACTTTTACATGCAAATAAAGAATAATCAAAACGCATAAATAAAACAACACAAAGAGAAGGACATAAAATAAAAAAAAGGTTTCTGTATCATTTAAAATGGCAGGATTGCCAAAAGTGATAAAAAACCGTTTAAAAAAAAAAAACATTTTCATTTTCAAAACTCTCTTTACGACATTTTTGGATATCCCTTCTCGCACACCACAGCTCAGATGAACACATGGAAAAAGCAAGAAAAAGTAAAGAAAAAACTTTTTTCGTACATTGATAACCAAAAGACAAAGACTTGGAAAAGAAACGGGGAAAAAGCACTTTGTCCGTCTCAGAGTAGAAAAACAAAAACAAAAAAAAGAAAAGAAAACAGGAAAAGAAGAAAAAAAAAAAATTGAGAGCGAATCCGGCCTCGGTTCGATTTCTGCGCGCACGCAAACGTTGTGGCAAAATAATTAAAGACGACGAAAAGAACAAAGAAAAAGAAACAAAATACAAAAATAAAAATTTCTTTCTAAAAAAGACAAGTAATGACCATTGCGCAAACAAAACAACAGCAAGCGTCACATCCTCATACGGTATCGATTTAGTATTCTCTTTTTTGTGTGTGTGTGTTTGTGCTCTTCGTTTGCATCATTCTTCTAACTGTAGAATAAGTAAAATAAAAACAAATACAAAACTAAAGATAATTTGAAATTCACATATAAATAAATAAATATATATATTTATATATATATATATTGTTTTTTTTTTCGTTTAATTGAAGTTTTAGCTAAAACTCAATTTCATTTCTGTTTATTCATTTTTTTTTCTTTTTAAATGTCACATAGTTTTCGCATTCTTTTTTCTTTCTTCTTTTTCTTTTATTTTTGGTGTTTGACATCATACATTTCAATGTTCCTTCACAACAAAGGAATAAAAATTCAGCGTGAAAAACGATAGTTTTTTAACAACCACACGAAAACACAAAAACACACATATGTACATATACACATATGTGTCATTTCGTGATTTGTTTGTTTACTGTCTTATATTTTTATTCTTGTCGTTTTGCTGTTGCTGCAAACAACGGTTGAAAAAAGAGGAAAAAAAAACACAACGCGAAAAATAACAAACAAAATCAACAAAGAGAGAGAAAAAATAAATAAATAAACGGATGAACCAAAAAGGCAACATATATAGTTAGAAAGAGAAGCAATTTGAGAGAAATTGTTAAGTCAAGCAGTAAACAACCAAAAAAGGAGAAAACATTTTTTGTTTTGTTTTGAAAACGTCGTACAAAAAAAAAAAAGAGAAAACAAAAGAAAAAAATAGAGTAAATCAAAAATAAAGGAAGTAGGATGAAAGAGCTTTCGCAATTCCGAGTTGAAAGGAAAAATAAAAATAACATTAGTAGTAAAGAAAGGGTCTGTTGCCATCTCAGTAGGAAAAAGGCGAGGGAAAAAAAAAAAGGAAAGCTTTTACTTTTTCTTTTTTATGGTGCTTTTTCTTCTCTTTCCTTTACCTTTTTCTGTTTGTTTGTTTGTGTTGTTGCGAAAAAAGATTCAAATGTAACTATATAATACATTCTCTTCCGCTTCTAACTTTTGTTTGCTGTTTACCCTTTTCATATTTTCTTTCGTCTGTTTTTTTTTTTTTTACAAAAGATAGACACATCGCATACAGATAAGAATCACAACAAACAGTTACTTTCGTTTCTTCAATGTCCCAATAATGAAACAGCAACCCGAAAAAAAAAGGGGGGGGAAGAAAGAAATAAATAAAGAAATAAATATATATATATATATAAAGAAATAAAAAAGGGGGATCGAAGCGCACCAAATTGTGTTTAAGTTTTTCATTTAAAACTCATAAACGAAAATTTCAGAAGAGTAAAAAGGAAAGAAGAAAAAAAAAAAAGCACAGCAATACCCAAGAAAAGGGAAAAGGAAAAAATGGTCTTTAACGAGAAGATGAAGTAGATGAAGTATTACACGAATTCAGCAAATAGAGGAAAAGACTTTTACCTTCCGTTCATGTTTGCTAAAACAGTTTAAGCGAGACTTCCTTTTCAACTTCAAGGGAAGTATTTTACTTCCTTGCAAAGTCTTTGTTGTTGTTGATTTGGGTATGTATTCGCTGATGTTGTTTTCATGCGTGTGTGTTTGTGCTTTATTTTATTTTCTTTAATGGTTTCCTATTTTATTTTTCTAATTGCTTCGTATGAGGCGTTATCATCTTAAACATGTGTTGGTATGTACATAGTATTTGTATCGTTGGTATATAAAAAAAAAAAAAAATGCATTCACATTGAGTTTGAATAAAAAGCGAAAACAAAGAAGAAAGAAAAAAGAGGGGATTTGTTTGCTTAATCCTTAAATACTTCGTTTATACTACCAGATTCCTTTTTTTTTTTTTTCGCTGTCTCAGCAATACGCACGTCACTACTACTACTACCCAATTATGTGTTTTCTTTTACCAACTCTTTCACCTTCTTCTTTTTTTCCAACTTTCTTCTTTCCTTTTCCTTCTCATTTTTTTTTCTTTTCTTTTCTTTTTTAACTCCAAATATAAATATATTTTTTCGAGGGGAGTGTTGTTCGTTGACGTACGCCTTGTTGTTGCGGAGCGGTTTTCTTTTCCTTTTCAAAAGGGTGGATAAAAAAAAAAAAGAGCAAAACCGTCTCGCATTTGGATAACTCCAATAATAATAATAATAATAATAAGAATAATAATAATAAGAAATAAAAATCGCTTAATCGTACCATTTCGCATCAAAAACGAGTTATTATTACTATTCTTTTGTTTTTCTTTCCTTTTTGGTTTCTTCACTGGTAAATAACACAACAGTAACCTGAAAAACAAACTAAATAAAATGGAATAAAAACAATTTTTGGAGATCATTTCGCATCACCCTCAAGAAAAAAAAAAAAAATGAAGTACGTTTTGGGAATAAAAAGGCACAGTGGAATATGGAGGATCGAAAGGGAAAAGAACATCAAGAAGCAAACAAACAAAAAAAAGAACAAATAAAAGAGCCTGTAAGTTTGAAAACAACAACAACAACAAAAACAACAGTCAGAACAAAATAAAAAAGGTTCGTTGTGAATTCAATGTGGGCGATGTACGTTGAAATATGAAGGGATGAGAACGTTCCACAAAAGAGCAACAACGGGGAAAATATGAAAGATATCAAAACAAAAAAAAAAAGTTTTCTTTTTTTTTTACTTTTTCTTAAAGAAAAAATGCTTCGAAAACAAAACAAAAAAATGAACCATGAATCAGATTAGGGTGGCGGTTTGCACAAAAAAAAAAAAGAAGGGAAACGCGCCGAAATTTTATTCAAAGAAACCGGCGACAACAACGAAACAAAAAAAAAACACGAAAAACAAAAGATTTGAAAAAAAATTGCAAAGCATGAGAATAGATGTTTGATTTGAGAGTTTGCAAAAAAAAAAAAAAGTTATCCTTTGAATCACATGCAAAGGGACAATATGTTCGAATTGATTGCCCATCGGACAATGCTTTAACCCCAATTCAAGTAAATTGGATCCCTTCATCGGAACTTACAGATGACTTCCTTTATTCATAATTTGTACATATGCATACATGTATTAATGTATACATATATTCTCTCATGCCGCAAATTTCTTTTTTCCTTTTAAATTTCATGCTCATTTTTTCGTTTCCATTTTTCTTTTTCTTAGGCAAACATCACATATTTCTCCGATGCTCTCCTGTAAAAAACAACAAAACATTCTCTTTCTCAACACATACAAAATAAAAGTAAAACACAATAAAGGAAACGAAATAAATATAAAGAAATAAAAAAACACATTGATTTACCAATCGTTTCTCTTTGTGTTAATATTTTTGTTTTCTTCTCGTCTGTACCAGCTTTTTGTGGCGAAAAGAAAAGAAAGTAACGTCAACCCACAGGCCTACTCATTTTCTCCAATACCACTCCAAAAAAAAAGCAATATAATAAAGTAATAAAAGGAAAAAAAAAAGGAGGAGGGAGGAAGAAAAGTATCAACAGTGGGGACAATTAATACACATTTTTTTTTTCTTTTTTTGTTAGGGGGGGGGGGGAGGGGAAGAGGGGGGAGTGAAAAAGGAAACACCTCATTGTGCATACATTCACTTTACACACTTTGACTTCACACATCTCTGACACCCTTTTTTCAAAAATATACTTCTTGCTCCTTTCTTCAATTCTGTATTGTATATCCCAATCGCTAAAGAAAAACAGTAAAAAAGAAACTGTCCTTTTTTTTCTTCACTTTTTTCACGAAAAGGGTGAGTGGGGAGTTCAGAAAGTTGGTGAAATCAATGGTGCCCCACTTTTCCTGTTTTTTTTTTAATTTTCATTGTTTATTTTTTGATTATTTTTCTTTTTTCTATTCTTTTTTTTTTTTGCTTAATCACTTATTCAAGTATATCACTGCTCACACGCAGGCGAAGAAGTCTCATCAATCATAATCGTCGCATATCAAGCACTAAGTAAGCGGCAATAAAATAGAAAACATGAGAATGTGGTCACTCTCTTGGCACAGTGCTCATGGACGGGCGACAAAAAAGAAAAACGAGAATAAGCAAACAAATAGATAAAAAAAAAATAAGTAAATAAGTAAATAAAAGGAAGAGAATAATAATTAAAAGGAGAATCGACTTCATATATATATATATATATATATATATATTGTTGCTAATGAAGGTAGTGTTCATATTTCATTGTCCTTGTTCTTTTTTAAAGCATTTTTTTCTTTCTCATTATCGCTTCTGATAAGGGTCAAATAGGGGTAAAATAAAAACAACAAAATAACGACAAGTCACATAGTAACAAGAACAAGAAGCTTCACAAATTGCAACACATCAAATCGTAGCTTAGCAACTTTTAGTGCTCTCCATATTGTGGAATTTGTGAGATTTAAAGCGATAAAATATTGCTCTCATCGTTTGTTTTTTTTCCTCCTCGCCTCGGCTCAACAAATATTGATGTTAAGTGAATCAAATCGGTCAAAACGAAAAAAAAAAAAATTCAAAAGGCGCTTTTTTTACTCATGTTTCCTTTGTGGCACATTTCGTCCGATCTTTTCTTGTTTTTACTGTACCTTCGATTTATTTTCTGTTTTGTTTCTTTCCTCCGCAGAAAGCGAAGCATATTTTGGCTTGTGTTATTATGTGACGATTGTTTGTTTGTTTGTTTGTTTCGCTTATTTGCTGTTTTGTTTTATTTTATCACCACTTACTCCCTCCTTTCATATTTTTTTTTCTCTTTTCTTGCCTCGTTGTTGTTCGCTTACCGACTTCCTAGAAAGGTAAGCTATGGTACGACCAGGAGAACGCGGAAATGTTGGGATTGGCGGCCAACGGCGCCGTCCCGCAGGGGTTGGCATCATTGTGCGTTGACGGAACGGGAACCCAAACAAGCGTCCCCCTTTCAGCCAGCGGCACCGCAAACTGAATGGGTGGCGAGGGGGAAACGACCGGCGCAAAGGACGAAGTCCGGTCCGCGCAGACAAGAAAGGTCGCCCGCTGCTGCAACTGGAGTTGTTGTTGGAATTGGTGTTGCAACTCTTGTCCTCCATTTTGCACCTGCCGCAGCCGTTGCTGTGTATGAACAGCCGTGTATGTTTTGGTCGGATGCTGGAGCAGTTGTTGTGAGTGGAGCAGTTGTTGTGAGTGGAGCAGTTGTTGTGGGAATAGCATTTGCTGTGGTTGTAACTCAGACTGTGGCATTTGTTGTGGCAGTGAGTGTGGCAGTGAGTGTGGCATCTGTTGTGGCAGCTGTTGTGGCAGTGAGTGTGGCATCTGTTGTGGCAGCTGTTGTGGCAGTGAGTGTGGCATCTGTTGTGGCAGTGAGTGTGGCAGTGAGTGTGGCAGTGAGTGTGGCATCTGTTGTTGAAAGAAGGCGCGTCCGTTTCTTCGCACCTTGCATGGGACGTCGGGCCGGCAGCGCCACGCAATGTGGCCGGCGGCGTCCACGCAGCGCACCATATTCTGCACGGTTCGCTCCTTTTGGTGTTCGACGCACGTCACGACGTCGAGTGGAGCCATGCCAACATCCTCCATCCGCACATGACTCAGCTGGGCGTGTGTGGAGCTGAAGTTTGTGAAGAATGAAACCTCGGAGAGCGCGGGGTTTGTGCTGCCGCTGGCGGTTGTCGCGGTAAGCGCTCTGTCAGTCATTGGTCCAAGGGAGAGCACATTCTCATCGCAATTGAAGTAGAGTGGTGACAACAGTCTCTGTTGGTTTTGACTGTCGGATTCCGGTGTCATCGGCGAATTGCTCGAGGCGACACTTCCGGTCAGTGCGAACGGCAACGGCGTCGATGGTGGGGTACCATTCTCCCCACACACCTGTCGACTCGACTCATCACGGAAAGGTGAAGAAGTGGAGGACGTTGCCCAAATGTCCATGAAAGAACCATCTTCCGAGAATGGAATCGTTTGTTGAATAACGCTTGTCATGAAAAAAAAAGTAAAAGTATACAAAAACACACAAAAAAAAAGGGGGAAAAAACAAAAAAACTCTTTTGTCTTTTTTATTTTCTTGTCAATGACAACCTTTTTGACAGATAACCTTTTGGGGGATTTTACCAACTCCTTAAAGAAAATGGACCCCTTTTCCTTTTTTCTCCTTTCTTTTTGGTGGCTGTTGTTTAGCTGGTAAAAAAATAGAATGACAGAAACTGTTCGAGCGGCACGAGTTTATCTTCAAAACAAAAACAAAAAGACTTTAAAGCTTTAATCTATTACAACATGAACAAAAAAAAAAAGAAAAAATGAACACGTGCAAACAAAACAAAAAGGAGAAAAGAAAAAAAAAAATGAAGTAAGTAAAACACGTCAATATATGTACATATACATACATATATATATATATACATATAAATACATGTTCATTCTTTTAATGATGTGAATGACAAAGCGATACACATGAACCAAAGGGAAGGAAAAGGAAATAGACACACTTACTTAAATTTCAATGTACACAACAATACTTCAAAAAGGACAGAAAACAAAAAAAAAAAAAAGAGATCGCCAAACAAAATGCGTCATTTGGATCAACATCTTTGCTTCCTGATTTTGCTACCCTTCCTTTGCCCCCTCCGTTACAGCCTCTTTATCCTGACATGGTGCAGAGGTGAACCCTTTCTCAACCCAAAGCAGAGGATCACCATCATCCCCACTATTGCACCTTTCGCCTTCACGCAGCCAATAATGCACAGACCCACCCACCAAGATCAATTCCTCCTTCCCGTCATGGGCAATGGCACCGTCTTTGGTGATGTGAAGAGGAACAGAGAGGGCCGCGCCGCTCTCGAAGCCCAAGGCGTGCAATCGCCGCTCCATCCAAAGTCGCGAGAGCGGAAATCGTGCCGCAATGGCATCCAATGAGGGCTCCTCCAACGCTGAGTGGGTGTTTTGGTGCGCGTGCAACTGTTCCACGGCTTGTTGCATGGATTGCCTTGTCACACCGCGAGGAATCCCCGATTTGCTGTTGAGCACAAGTGTGGCAGCTTTCGTCCAGCACAGCAATGCGGTTTCACTGGATGACCGCGGCCGCTTTGTCCCCGCGCACGTTCGCTCGTTATTCGCACCAATCATACCATCACCATTACTGCTCGCCTCATTCTCGTGGATGGGCATCATCTTGGTATTCTTCCCATCGCCCTCGTCGTCGCCGTCCGTATCCTTTTTGCTCGTCGTAGCCCGACGATGACTTGCGGTGGGATTCCTTTGGCTTTCACTTGTCGTGCCGCACGCGTCCGGCGCGACGGTAAGCCACGCGCTGCGGGACCAACAGCTCTCCGCCGCGCCGGTCGCGTAGGGCAGCGCCGACGGGTCAAACCAATGAAACGCCACCGGCGGCGCCGTTCCCGCCGCCGCGAAGTACTTTCGACGCGCGTTGATCGCCGCCGCCGCCCCTTCGCGGTTTCTGTCGGGCGTGTCGGCGTTGGGGAGCCAAACGGCGGCGAGGCGGACGGGTTCCGGCACGAGACGCGACCGCCGCGCCCCCTGCAGGCCGAGGCAGTGCCACCGCAGCAGCTTGTCGGAGCACGACATGCACAGACTCGGGCGGCCGCGGCCGGGCTTGACGCGCGCGGCGAGGCGGTGGCCGTCGGCTGCGTGGCCGCGATGGGCGGCGAGGCGGTGGCCGCGACAAACGCCGAACGCGCCGTCCGCCGCTTCCGACGGCCAAAAACGGCCGCTCGGCACGCGCAGCAACACGCGCCCACCGCCGAGCGGCGCGGCCATCGCCCCGCACGGACGCGCGCTGCACACGACGTGCACCGACACCCCGCGCCGAAGCGCCACACAGCGGCCGCCGCGAAACGGCGCGACCAGCGCGTGCGGCGGATCGTTTCCCCGCCGGATGTGCGCCGCGGCGTCGAGGAGAAACGCCAGAAAACCGCGCCGCGCCATCACCTCCGCGTGGCCATCGCGCAGCGCCACCCCGCGCGCGGCGGAAACGGCGTCGTCGCCCACGCAGCGCGTTCCGGTGCCGAGGGAGACGCACACAAAGCCGCCATTCCCGTCCAGGGAGGGGAGTTGCAGCACGAGACCCGCCAAAACGGCGGCGCTCGGGGCGACGGGAAGCCATTCCGCGCGGTCACGCTGCGCACGCAGCGCGGCGGCCACGGCCTCGACAGGGGTGGGGCAGACAAGCCAACCCTCACATGGGCCACACATGGACTCAAGAAGAAAACTGGTAAAGAGTAATAATAAGCAAAGGAAAAAAAAAATAATAATAATAATAATAACAGTAATAACAGAGTAAAGGCAAAAAAGTATATATATATACAATACAATATATACAAAACGCATCCACACCTACTTGTACATATTTGTATATATACGGGAGAGCAAACGAAGCAAAATAATAATGAAAATAGTAACACTAGCGAGAGCGAGTATTAAGATGAGAATGTGTGAAAGTGTGTGTAAAAAAAAAAAAAGATGTGAAATATCACAAAACAGCTTAAAAGAAAGAAAAGAAAAAAAGAAAGAAAAATTGGGTCCACAAAGATACAACTTACATTGCACCACGTATAAACCCGTACCGCTCAACTGATTGGGAAGTGAAGAAGACAAGATTCTTTGCCTTTCCTTATCTTTGATTTTTTTTTCTTTTCTTTTGTTTTTTATATGTTTACTCTGCAGCATTATCTACTTCCTTCACCTTTCTTTTTCTCCCTTGTCATTTAAACAGACACACACACTTATAAACACTTTCATAAATAACATCAAAAAATTTTCCAGTTGAATTTTTGAAACCCCTTATTAAAAATGAAAAAAAAAAGCCGCTTTCATGATCCTTTTCCCAAATACGTCCTCCACCCGCAGAAATTACTTTCGTTCTTCTCTCTCTCTTTCTCTCTCTCTCTCTCTCTCTCTCTCTCTCTCTCTCTCTCTCCTTTTGTATTATTATGCCTCTTCTGTTTCCTTTTTTTTTTCCGTTTCTCTTTTTTTGTGTGTATATGTGCACAACCATTTGGTTGGTGCTGACCACTTCGTATTACACCTTTTCTTTCGCCTTCTTTTAAAGCTGAAAGGGCATAATGAACCACATTACACAATAATAATAAAATAATAAAGAAAAGTAATTTTTTTTCACTTTTGCCCTCCTTATGACTTATGAGTCAACAAGGTGAACCTCTTTACTCGCGCGTTGGACTGTTGCATCTTACGAGGAGCGAAACTTTGCCTTGAAGGCCGCGCAATACTGCGGCAGTGACTGAAACACCTTCTTCCCAGCATCCGACGCCAACCCAGCGTCTACCATGGCTGAGAGAAGCTTAAACTTGGCAAAGAGGTCATACCCATCGGTGAGCTCCGGTGTGCACGCCTTGACGCGCACAAGAAACGGTAAAAGACAAATGTCCGCGGCGTTGATAGCGGCGCCACCGAAAAACGGTCCCTTACCGAAGCGATGCACTGCCAACTCCTTCTCCAGCTCACCCGCGGCCCACTCAAGCTCCTCCCTCACCTCCTTATTCTGTGGGTTGCGGAAGAGACCGAACATGGAGCGGGTGAAATGGCTCGTGTTTGAAATGGCAAATTTGACGTGATACACCTCTTCCGCATCCTTTGGAAGGAGAGCGGGTCCTTTATCCTTAAACTGGTCATTCAGGTAGTGCACCACGGGTTGTGACTCATGCACATAGTACCCGTGTGGGGTCAGTAAAGCTGGAACCGTTTCGCGGTAGTTTACCCATGGATACCATTCAGGCATATTCTTCAAGTCAATTTCAACCAAATTAAGGTCCAGATTTTTCACAGCACATGCCAAGCGAGCGCGGTCGGCAAAGGGGCAATTCTTATTGCTGAACAGCACGAATCCAGGTGCCATCTCATACGTCAAGTGCGACTTGGGAACGTGCGACTTGTACTTGGAAACGTACTCCTCCAATGGCAGGGTGGTCTCCTTCACGGAGGGGCGTTCCATCGCGGCGGCGGCCATGCGCTTGAGGCGCGGAGCCTCACTGTAGATGTCATAGGCACAAAAGTATCCCAATACGGCCTGAAACCGAATCAAGAAGGGTACGACCATCACATCCGCCATGGAAATCTTCTCATCCAGGTAGTACGGACCTCCACGCTTTTGCTGCTCAGCAATGATGCCCTCGATGTACTTGCTGTTGTCATTCACGTCCTTACGCTTCGCCGCGTTGAAGGGGTCACCCATGTAGGCGAACCAGGCGGAGATGAGGTCACCGACCTGACTCATAAAGAATTCCACCCGGTGTCGTTCGTACGGGGTGTCGCCCATCAAACTTCCCTCGGGGGAAGAAATGTTGTCAAGGTATTGTGAAATGAGATCGGACTCGAAGACGAACTGTTTTCCATCAACCTGAAGTGTAGGCACCGTCTCGCGCGGGTTAATCTCCACATACCATTTGGGCATCTCACTGCCGAGGGGAACGTGCACCTTCTCATAATTCAATTTCTTCTCCTTTGCCACAATTTCCGCGCGGTGGCAGAAAGGGCATGTCGCGTTCAAGTAAAGCTTTAAGGATTTGGTCATGGCCTTTTTCATAAAATAAGGTATGTGGTATAGAATAAATAAAAATAAATGTTAAAGTAGCTTTTGGTTGTTCTTTTTCTCTTTTTTTTCTGGTCAGTGCATTGTATCGTAAAGTCATTCCAGTTTTACGATAGACAAGCAGTTCATTAAGAAAAAAAAAAAAATTGTGGTGGATGACAACAACAACAAAAAAAATAATAATAACAATAAAACATACTTAAGAAAAATCATACTAAAATACAAACAACAACAAACAAACAAAAAAAAAAAAAACAGTTCTTCTCACTCTGTAAACACAACTACCACCCCTCCCGTCAGTATTACATTTGTGTCGTTATTGTTTTCTTTCTCCCCACCGTTTGTGCAAATAAACTCACCCATCATTACCACTTTGCGACTCCAGTCGCATGAGGAGAGTCTCCGCGAGGTACGCCGTTTGTTTTGAACTCAAACGCGCGTCCAACGGTTTGCCTGTGGCGTACGCGCCTAACAATGCCGTGTCGCGCGTGGAGAGCATCGCGGACTGCATGGTACGCCAAAGCCGTGCATTATCTTTTGGGCCACTTGCGAGGTACTCCGCCGCCTTGAGGGGGTTGACGGTCCAAAGCGCGGCGGTGAAGGCGGCCATTGGCACAAGTCGCCGCGCCGCCTCCGCCGGCGGGAGCACAGAAAGCGGTCCGTCCGCGTCGCCGATTCCCATCCAAAGCGCCGCCACGTCCCTTTCCCCATCGGACCCGTTGGCGCGGTTCGCCCGCAGCGTTGGGGGGGTGTGCTCGTGCGGGAGCGGCCCAATGCCCATCTCCCCAAACGGTCGGCGCGTTGTGCCAACCACACACAAGACGCTCTCCGCGCGGAGGTGTCGGTGTGCACGGAGGGCGCGCTCGATGGCGGCGTCGTGCATTTCCGGCGGCACACGCGGCAGCAGCAGCGCGCAGCGCATTGGGCACGTGTGCGCGCCGAGCAGCAAACGGTCGCACCAAACGCCCATAAAGTCGGCGGTTGGCGCGGTGTCCCACTTCTGGCGGCCGCGGCGGCGGGAACGGGGGCGGCCGTGCGCGTCGCGGCGGTCCGTTCGGTGCGCGTCGGGATTGTGCACATCACTCGGCGAGGGACCACAGTTCGCGAGAAGACACTCCGCCACGCGGGCGGGAAGTTCGCCACGCGCCGATTCGACAGCGCGCTCGCCGCAACCGAGGCAAACAACGAGGCGACGCACAGGTGGATCCGCAAGGGAAAGCTGAAGACGCAAAGCCAGGGAACACATACAAAAGAAGGATAAGGGAAGAATAGTAACAGTGAGTCCAACTGTAAAAAGAAATAAGAAAAAAAAAGGAGGATGACTGATGAACCCGCGTAAATGAATGCACAATATATGAACTGGTCTCCTGTCTCTCTGCTTTTATTAGTATTAAATTGCAAAGTGATTAAATAAAAGAGATTTAAGTAAGATAACAAAGAGAAACAAAAAAAAAAGAAGGAAAAAGAAAAATATGAAAAGAAAAAAGCATACAACAACATTTCGAGAAGAGTGTTAAAATTCTGCCTCATCAGAATAGTTCATATTCTCTAATATTATTATTTTTTTTTTTTTTTAGTTTGGAGTAGACTGTATCTGGTTGATATACTTTTTTTTTTTTTTTTTGCTCTTGGATTCCGCTTCCTCGTGGTTTCTCTAAGTACCCCACTCAGGATACAGTCAACTTATCGGTATGAGGAAGTTTTTTGTTTCTTTTTTTCTCCCCCCTCTCACAGTGCGATCATGTCTTTTTTCTTTGTGTTTGTTTGATTCCTCAGATTTTTTTATTTTTTGTTTTAATGAATAATAAAAATGTGGGATTTTAACCAAAATGCAAATTGTGCGAGGCTCTTCTGACATTTCTTGTTGCGGTGGAAGCCTTATACAGGTTTTAATTCTTCATTTTCTCTTTATATATATATATATATATATAATCTTCTTTCGACTTCTTTTTCCTGTATTCTGCACTCATCTGTGATATGTACCTATAATGGCAGCGATTACTAGCACATTCAATTGGCCGCTGCGCTTGATGCCGTCTCGGTATTTTCAACCTTATCCGTTTTTTCCGATGTACTGGGTACATCTCCATCTGCAATAGCCTGCTGTCGGCGTTTTTGCTCCGCCTCCTCCTTACGCGCGCGGAGTTGGGCGTCACGGGCTTCTCGTATTTTTCTTCGCGTGTTTACTAACACCGTGTCCTCCCTATCTTCACGTAAAAACAGTGTGGCCCCCTCCAGCTCCGATGCTTGCAACTCTGCAATGGCTCGGGAGGCGTCCTCTGGAGTTACGAACTCCACCACCGCTCTTCCACCCGAAAAAACTTTGCAAAACGTTACCTCACCCGCCTGTCGCAGATGGTCCTTCAAGGTGTGCCACGTCGTCTCGTCGGAAAGCCCAGACACCTGCACCCGCTGCCCCACAAGCTTTTTAATCCCATCAATCTCCACCTCGACGGCCGTCAGAGTTAACGGGTCAACGCGCCGCACCGGTGGGTTAAAGCTCGGCGGCGCCGCAGACCACGCCTCCTCATCTACCGCAGCGGGCTGTCCCCACACGCCGTCACCGCCGCCGCCCGACCCTCCCCGACCTCGGCGGAAGCTGCCGCGGCCGCGATTGGCTCGGGCCCCAGTGGACGCCCCGCGCCAACCGGCGTCGCCCTCGTTCCACTGCCCCCCGCCCCCGCCGCCCCATCCCCCGCCGCCGGACCTTCCGCCCCCCCCGCCCCGGCCGCCGCCCCCCCGGCCCCATCCCCCGCCCCCGGCGCCCCATCCCCCGCCCCCGGCGCCAGAACCCCCGCCCCCGGCGCCCCATCCGCCCCCCCCGGCGCCACCACTCGTCCCCCCGCCGCCCGTCCCCCAGCCGCCCCCGCCGGAGCCCCTACTCGAGCCGCCCGCGCCGTCATCGCCCCAACCACCGCCGGACGACTCCCTGCCCCATCCCTGGAGGACGGCCGCCGTGGCGCGCAACACACGCAAAGAGGTGCGCTTCATGTGAGAAAAAGAGATGGAAGAACTTCGCGAAAAGCAAAAAAAGAAAAAAAAAACCTCCTATGAAATTTCCTAATACTCCCTAGAATGCTGCAGTTGATATAAAATAGACAACGAGAGAGAAAAAAAAAAAACGATGAAATAAGAACAAACAAAGAAACAAAAACCACAAATACAAAGCTATTTATACATATATATATATATATATATATGTGTATACATGTTACTATTAGAGTAGCCAGCTGTTTCAAAAAGGTAAAGTAGAATGTGTACACAAATATATATATATAAGCATACCTATATATTTATGAATATATATATATATATATATATATATATATATATATGTATGTATAGACATATATACATGTACATATACATATACACCATTTAATGAAATGTGTGAACCTGGGTTCTTTGCGCAGTAGACACAGAGAGCAACAACTGGAACTTCACAAAAAAAAAAATTTCATGTGTATATTAAGGAAAAATAAATAAAACAGGGAGTAGCAATGAAATAAAAAAGACTCACTCAAAGTTGTACAATTGGTTGGTTTGCTCCGTCCGTTTAAAGGAGAATACTTGATTATTGATAAGACAAATCGTCGTAAAGGCAACGAAACCAAAGAAATGAGAGAACTTTTTTTTAAAAAATGGGTAAAAAACACCAATTTCTTTTCTTTCTTACTTCTGCTGAGAATCAAAAGTTTTTTTTTTTGCAAATTTATTCATTTTCCTTTCTCTGTCATCACTTTTCCTGATTCACTCCCACCGTCGTCATGTATCACATGTGACATAAACACACTCCACAAAACTTGCAGGCAGGTTCCGTACACGAACCGGAAATGGGGGGGAATGGAGTAAAACATCGGGACCCAGTTTACTCCCCAAAAAATAATACCATAACGCATAATCTTCGGCCAAACATAAAATATCTGGTGACGGAGATGGTTTCCTGCCACATTCACAAGTACAGAGAGGTTAACTGCCCACTGTACACTTCCTGCATCATCTAATGGTCGTCCAGTATGATAAATAAAGTAGCGATTCAATAATACCACATAGGTGAGGTAAAATGGTGTCATTGCATTAGCTGCTATCCAACTCATGAAACCCTTTACCATGGCATTTCGCCGAGTTATATACTTAGGTGGAAATATTCGATCTAATTGACGGTACACAGCTAGGAAGTACGCTGTACTAACAACCGCCGTATAACTGGCAAATATGATGCTTCGTCTGAAGTCAATAAGTGTCGGCTCCGTGTAACTGTACTCACTCAAATGCGACGGCCATAGGTGAGAAAGGTAAGAATGGTGAGAATACTCCATCACCATTGGTGAGGCGGCGCTTCCTGGAGGAAGATCCTCCATGCGCAACGGGGGTTGACCCGTAAACTGTCGCAGGGGTCCTTGATTGGCGACGTCGGCACAAAAACCGATGGTTGAACCAATCACAGCATTACTCGTCCATGGAGATTTGAGAAGCCAATTTGATAATGAGGACATGAAGTGAAAACGTCCCATTTTTCTGTTCTTTTTTTGTTGTTGTTGTTGTTTAAAAATACCGGCAAAAAAAAGAAAAAACTATAAAAGGAAAAATAATAGAAAGAAAAAAGCAAAAAAAAACAACTAAGATCTAGACGCTATGCAAATCAATATTCTATTCATATACATAAATGTATGTTTACGTGTATGTGAATACTCTCTTTTGTAGTCAAAAATGAAAAATTATGGACGATACCGGATGTTGCCACTCAGTGCGCGAAACTCCTTCGCAGAAGAGAAGAATAATAGGGAATAATTCTTAGAATCTATTTTGCTAAAAAATGCCTTTTTTTTGCTGTTACTATTATTATTATTGCTGATTTTATTTGTTTGTCCTTTTTTTTTTAAGGAAACCTCCTAATTCGTCTTATACACTAAATAATCAATGTAAAAAGCAAAGAAAGAAAAACTACACAACCTTGGCGCATCTATGCAGTCAATGACTAGAACACAACAGGGAACCAGAGAAGGAATGAACATTAAAAACATATTTAAATATATATGTACTTATATATTTATATATCAACTTATAACTTTTTCTTTCTTTCTTTTTTTCTTTCTCTCTCTATAAATATATATATATATAGGTTGAATAGTGACTATTTTTTTGTAATTTGCTATTCCGACACGGATGGTACTCATTGTGTAAAGAAAGAAAAATAAATAGTAAAAAACAAGGACAAGGGTAATAACAAACTTTGAAAGCGTAAAAAAAAAAAAAGCAAAGCGACAAAAAAAAAAGCAAAGATGGCATACGCTTTCATAGATGGAAAGGAATGGAAAGCATAGTAGCAGTACTACAATTTGAGTATATTTTCTGGAAGCAGCACATCTTTTACAGATTTCGTACATTTGGGGCACCTCCTCTTAATACTCTCAAGAACGAATTTCTCTCTATCCTCTGGTCTTATCACGGTGGGACTACTACGTCTCGTGTTGAGACGCCGCAGCGAATTCAGCAACCCGTTCCCCCATCTTTGTGTTCGATGTCTCGAGTCCGTCACAGCCCGTGCAGAAACTGTTGTAGAGTCACTCCTCTCGGTTTGCGGAGACGCATCTTCCTGCTCCTGATGCTGTTGGGTCTGGGTCTCTCTATTGGATCCAGTTGCCTGCCGTTGTTGCTCTTGTTGTTGTTGTTGTTGTTTTCGTGGTTGAGATTCTAATGCTGGAGATTGCTTCCGTTGCTGTTGTTTTTGCTGTTCTTGTTCTTGTTCTTGTTTTTTTTGACACTGGAGCTGCGGAGATGGCGTACTTTCCTCTGTAGAGAGGTGAGAACGAATGTACTTTTCACGAATAGCGTCCGTATCATCAGAAGGGGATACCATACCACTTGAGTTCAATGTGCACGACGAAGAAGATTGCGTCGTTTCTAGACCCATACAAAGATAGCAAAATAAATGACTGCATGGCAAAAGTATAACCACATCATCATCATTATTGCTCCCATCCGTATGTGGGACCTGAATGCCAGAGGTAAGGTTAGCCTTCTCTGTTTTGGTTTCTGTAGGCTTTACACCTTTCATGAGGTTTGCGACAGCAGCGAGTGTACTCACACGCAGCATGCATCGACACTCGGAACAACGCAACATGCCATGTACTGATGGCACGTCCTCGTGTTCTGTATTTTGTAATTTATTCGCCTCAAAAACAGTTTTTCTCACAGTTTGCCAGAATTTTTTCAAAGTGGTAAGCGGGCGTGAATGCGCCGAAACAGGGCCACTGACATCAAACCCATGACGTCGCACCTCCAGATGCGCCTCGGCGTCGGCCACGCGCATTCCATTGCTAAGCAGGGAATTACCTCGAAAGTATAAATAGCATCGCACCACACCAAGACAAGACAAAATACCAAAAACAAGAACAACACCCGCCAGCATGGCAAAGAATTGAGCAGCTGTTCCGACAAAATGTGGATTAAGTCCTTCTCCATTTGCTTGACACGCAGAACACATATCTGTCTTGGTCACGGACTGGCCATTTTCACATAAACTACCTCCTTGCGCAGACACACACGATTGGGATCCACAGCACCATTGACACGGCTCATCGTTAAGAATTGTATTGTTGTTGTACGCCATGCAAAGATTACAAGTATCTGCATACTGGCATCGAGAAGGACACTTTTGTCCAGGACCTATCAAGGCCTCCTTAGATGAGCACTGATCATGCTTGGATACGCAACGACGATCTGAACAACACCAACTGCAGTTACTCGTGCTATTGAAACAACCATCCGCTGTTTGATGCATTGTACAAGTGTCGGATATGCAAGATGGTACATTGCTTTCCACTCTACAAACCTCACCAGATTTGCAACATGTAGCATTGTTTGATGATGAACAGCAAACCGCATTTTGTCCACACGCCGCTGCCACGCGTCCGCCAGCTGCACTGCAGCATTTAACTCCTCCCGCTACACAAAAGTATGCACTCGGCCCACCGCAGCAGATAGGTGCTAAAGTGGGACAATAACCCCCACCACAATATACATTTCCTCCTAGAGATCCTTCTTTCGTGGCAACGGTGGCATGAAGTAATTCAGAGGGTCTCCAAACAACATCGGAATTCATGGTGTCTACATCCACGGCGTCTACTGCACTTCCAACGAGGGAAGCTGTGAACGCATCACGCTGTCGTGTCGCCGCGTCATTTAGACTCCCACAAACAAGAAGTGGTGCCGTCAGAAGCAAAAAAAATAGCATGGACAACATTGGCAAGGGTAATTCTCTCATTTTCACTCACTAAATTTAAATAAGTATATAAATGTTCCTTTCCCTAAAACTCTATATTTTTCCCTCCTGGTGTTGTTTTCCTTGTAGCCTCTTCGTACAAATTAGATTTTGTTCTTATTTTGTACAAAAACTAGTAATATTGTCTGATTTCAGAATTATAGACCTTAAATCTTCAAAAAAGAATAATGAAAAATAAAAAATAAAAAAACACAGAAACAACGGCAAAATACATATATATATATATATATATATATATATGTGCGCGTAATGTATATTTCCATTTTATTAATATGATCGACACCCAACATCATAAAAATGCGACAGAAAAGAATAAAGTTTTTTTTAAAAAAAAAGATAATTTCATTACCTTTCCTCTTTAACGACAATTGTTTTTACCATCCCCAGAGAAGCAAATCATATATAAACAATATACATATAAATATATATATATATATATATATAGTGAAGTGAGAGAGCAAGGAAACAAAAAAAAAATTTCGTGTTGAGCTTCAAGCGCCAAAAAACATATCAAAAATGGTGTAATTTGAGTGTAAATTTACAAAACCCACACTCCACACATACACGCACAGATTACATACACACATTCATTTGTTACTTTGTTATTATTCCATTTTTACTTCTCTGTGTTATTCTTTTTTTTTTTTACACCTGGTAGTGCTTCAGAGGAAATAAAAATTGACCACAAAAAAAAAAAAAACTTCTTTGAGTAAACAAATAGAATACATATACATACATACATACATACATATATATAAATATTCATATTAACATTACACATATACAAATACATATATGTATAGAAAAAGAGTTATATGGAATCCAATCATGCACGCACTACATACTTTTAAGACGAAGGTATAATAATTACAAAGTACAAATTACAACCTCACAATGCGGTCAGGAAACAAAGCGTCTGTGACTTGTGTGCTACATTTAGGACACATAGCTTGACACTTTGCAATAGCACGCCCTTCAGGAGTAATACCTACTTCATTCACTTGTGTGCCATTAATCATCGAAAGAGAACGCCACGCCGGGGGCTCAGTTATCTGCTGCGCAATTGTCCTTTTTGATTCCATTCCAACATTGAGTCCCATACAGGAAAAGCAAAACAAATGACCACATGGGAGTAGTGCGACAGCGCTACCATTGTTGTCCGCATTACTCCCTTGCGGCGAGATAGGGAGGCTGTTGTTGTGCACTCCGGCGCAAATCCCGTCATGCTGCGGGTGATGCCCGCACGGAGTATCCTTCTGCATGTGTCTCTTTGACTGTGGCAGAACGGCAGCGAAGAGATTACCCAAATACAGCAAACGATGGCACGCGCAACAAACCACACGGCTGCGCAAAGTCACCGCCTCCTCTATTGTAATGCTTGTGTGGAATGGCCACCACACACGCCGGGCTGAGGTGCGGCGATCAAATCCATGACGTCGTACATCAGTGTCTCTTACAACCCATGGAGTGAGACGAGCGACGTGGCGTTGGGGCTCTCTCCATCGCATACAGTAGTGTGCAATGGTGAGCAACACGAAGCTCCCGCTAGACACACCAACAATTACAAGAGTACATGCTATAATGAAGTAATCAGTTATTTGGCTTAACAAAAATGATTTTCCATTCCTAAAAAGACATGCATCACAGTCTTTATTCTTCATCACAGTTTGTGCATTTGGACATGTATAATATTCAAGAGAGGGAACACAACTTTGCGTCGCACAACACCAAATGCAAGAAGGCGTCTCGTTACCATCGCTAGGCTGCGCGAGACAACGGCGACACGTGTCTACGTATTGACACGGCGATTGACACATCTCACCTTTAGAAATAGGGGTCTCATATGGGCATGTATAATTAGGAGAAATACACCTCCTTTCCTTGCAGCACCACTTGCAATTCCTCTTATTGACTCCAGCAAGGCAGCTGTCTATATCTCCACTTGACGCACATGGATCCGGAACACAAAGCGACAATCCATCAACAAAGCCGCATGTTTTTCCAACACCACAGCATGTGGTACCTGTTGTTCCCGTACAGCACATTTCTCCTTGCCGACACGAGCCTCCTGGCACACAACATTTCTCGCCTCCCCTGATGCAGTAATGACCCTTGTTTGATTCTCCACAACATGTAGGCGCATCACTGGGGCACATCAACGGACCGCATAATGTTTCATGCAAAAGACTTTTGTGTAATTGAGGTGATTTGTCAGAAATGCATACAGATACTTGCGAATCACTCTTTGCATCCTGATAGGTCAGCGGCAAAACATCGCTTTCCACCACCACACCATTCGAAATCAGCAACCAAAAGAGCAAAAAGAAAGTGATTCTAGGGTGCTCCAACATGGCCCCTAAAATTAAAATAAACTATCAACTCAATGGCTACATCGTAGAGAAATAAGCATTTAGAAAGGAAAAAAAAAACAGACAAGAAATAATTCAAAGTGTCAAATATGTATATACAAATATATATATATACATATACGCCCCACATATTCTCGTATCCTCAAAGCATGTGCAAAACGCAATTTTATATTGAACTTCGATTCATTCAGGAAAGAAACTTTTCAGTTATAAAAACAATTAAATAGGTAGAAAATTTTTTTCTTTTTTCTTCGCCTATTCGATTTGCTTTAATAGGATCTTTATTTCAATTTTTATCCTCACTCAGGGAAAGTAAATAGTAAAAAAAAAAAAGATTGTAATTTTAATTGAGCATGAAAAAGCAAAAAGAAAAAAAAATTGTTTTGAGTTTTGAAGAATGCAGAAAAGATAAATGCTCCTTTTTGATTTGTTTAAAGGAAACCGTACTCAAAATAAATAAATAAATAAGACGCTCACAATTTTTATTTTTTGCTTTTGTTGTATCTCAAATTCTTTCGGTGCAACTACATGTTAATAACATACTTCCATGCAGGATGCATCCCTGTTTCATTTGTTTCTCTCTGTATTTTCTTTTTATTTCTTTTACCAGCATTTGTCTGTACCTTCTTTGTTTTTTTGTGTTTTTTTTTCAAATGTAGCGATGTTTAACGAAACATAGTAGAAAGCAAAAAAATTTGTGTTGTTAAAAAAAAAAAAAATCGAGATGTCTCTCATATATATATATATATATATGCATTTATATGCCTCCATATAAACTCTTGCAATAAACCCAAGGACGTTTTCTTCTTTTTTCTCCTTTTTTTTTTTTTTGATGCATTACAAGAAATGCATGGTTGATCTCAAGTTTACGGGCAAATTCTCGATTTGCAGTACGGAAAATTTTCGGGCGTACTCAGATGCACACTTCAGTGGAAGGGGGAGAGGTAATCCGTCAGCTTTATTAGGATACAAGAAACACATCCCGTAAATCACAGACTGAATCTCTTTGGTATCGAATTTGTTTCGGTGACTCAACACGTAAACTGTTGACCGGGCATGCCCGAGTGTACAGTTTGCGCCATTCATAAAGAATACGTCTCCAAATTTTTTGTCACCTCCCTCAAGCGTCACGAATCCGCGTGGGACATTGCAAAGCTTAGAAGGATCTTGAGGCGCATTTACGCTGAAGCGCGTATGCTGATAACGCTGCGCAGACACAACTGCCCAGGGAATATCAGACTTTAGGGAAGCGGTTAAGAGATCTCTATCGCGTTGCTTAGCACTCAATATTTCTCCTTCAGAAGCACATCCGCGAAGTATGAGAACGGCGGATGTGTTCATACCCTTGTCCGCAAAGTGTCTCTTTGCATTTTGAAGAAATTCTCCCATTTTTTCCGAAAGAATCTCTGAGGGCATGGCAACCGCCTCAGAAGCTGCAGAGCTTTCTGTGTCACTTCCTCCCACGTACACAGTCCTTTTTCGGCCGTTTACATTATAATGTGAACAGTATGTTGACCAGTCTGTTCCACGAGCAAAAAAGGCCACAAAAGCAATTGTAAAAACATCTTGCTCTTGTGTTGTCTTTTCAGTTTTAAACGAACATTGATCTCTGCCAATGTCCGCACCAATAATAAGAAGACCGCCGGACGCTCCGATTTTCCCACTTAAAGAAGGACATACCTTCTTGATATCCAAGACCCAATTTAGCTTGCCTTGTTTCGCACTTATTTGTTGCGAAACCGCCATAACAATGGGAGCCTCCCGGCCACCAGAAAGGTCCTTTGCCACCACTTGACTCAAAAATCCTTTCCTCGTCCAGGATGCCTTGAGTGAACGGTACGTCTCCTTGTCCGGACGTTGGAGGGCTGCGAATGCAAAGACATCCTTTCCTGAAAAGTTCTTTGCATCTTTGGTGGACTGGACAACTTTTTGATTCTCAAATCGTATGGACGCATTCATTGAGTCCAGTTGATTTTTTATAGTATTTAGGACGGATGTATTTTGGCGAGTTTCATCATAGATAAGAACTTCGACACCCCGACGATTTCCGGGGTGTTTTATATTCTTTAGATCTCGGATAAAACCTTGTTGGAGATTCTCCCCAAAGGTTGACACTCCTTTAAATCCACCTCCTGTGGGTACCAAGACTTCGATTGCAGGAAGGATTCCTCCATTCACCTTCAAATTCTTGTTTTCGAATGATATGCCATATCGTTTTAAAAAGTTTATGGCTTTTCCCTTGTCTTCATCGTATAAACGACGAATTGCTTTTTTAATTCGCTCCGCTCGATCGTTGGGGTAAAGAGAGCAGATAAACGGAAGTGATCGGCGGTCTTGCTCTCCAAGAGTCATTTCCCGCAGAACCTCTGGAGGAATAAGGACTTTTTTTCCCGAACCCTGACGACATTGGAACAAAATTTGTTCAGGATTTATTTTCACATTATATTTCTCTGCAAAGTACTGAACATATGTCTGTTCCGGATTCTTTTTTAAACCTGCAGCCTCTTTGGCTTTCTTATCGGTTATATCGACCACTGTATAAACAGCACCACGACGATCCCCCAAAGCACTGCAGACCTTTTTCTTTGCAAATCGTTCCATGGCCACCCTCCTTGCATCGCCTCGACAGTTTCTTGTTATATCCTCATATACGGTCAAGCAGCTTTGCGCCGATGCCACAGAGACGGAGACGTCCATTTGTAGGACATTCATCTCTTTTCCCTTGATTTTAGTAGCAAACACCTTGGGAATCACACAATCAAAAGCCAAAATACGATCTCGTGAATCTCCAGAAGGCTTCAGATCCACATACTTACCTCCAACTTTTTCGGCGTAGCAAGTTTGAACAGCTTTGCCGACAATGGAGTTTAACTCTGTTCTGTGAGTATCCATATTTAAGGACAAGCCTTCAGCTTTGGAAATAGTCATGAAGTACTTTTGTGTGGATCTTCCACGTTTCCCCATCACTTGAAATTCATACTTGTATTCTTCAATGGGTAGTCGTTGGGGTGTTATAATTGCTTGGCCTGTGCAAACACAGTCATCATAATTAAAGTCTGAATTACCCCCAGAATCTTTCTTCATGTTGCGAAGCATATCATTACACGCTGTTTCCTTTAATCGGTCTGTCAAATCGACAGCACCCATCATTTCATATGAAATGGTGTAAATATACACCACTTTTTGTGCGTCAAGCCGTAGCGGAAATAAGTTGACTTCAGCCTCAAAAGCACAATTGACTTTATTTTGAGCTGCAAATTCGATGATTGAGTCTTTCTCCCTCAAACTGTTTTCTTTTCCCTGTCCTCCGAAACCGCCGCGACCACCACCTCGGAAGCTGCCTTCACCACCACGGCCACCTCGGAAGCTGCCTTCACCACCACGGCCTCCTCGGAAGCTGCCTTCACCACCACGGCCTCCTCGGAAGCTGCCTTCACCACCACGGCCTCCTCGGAAACTGCCTTCACCACCACGGCCTCCTCGGAAACTGCCTTCACCACCACGGCCTCCTCGGAAGCTGCCCTCACCACCACGGCCTCCTCGGAAACTGCCCTCACCACCACGGCCTCCTCGGAAACCACCTTCGCCACCTCGGCCACCGTGTGACATTGTCAGAGAGAAAAAAAAAATTTAGTTGAATTTTTTTTTGTTGGACTTAAAGAGAAAATAGAAATGAAACAACGACAACAATACAAAATCAAGCAAAAAAGAAAAGAAAAAAAATCTCTTTGTAACCGTTGAAAAAAAGGGATATAAAAAAAATCAAAACTAAAAAAAAAAATTGTATAGAAAATTTCAATAATAATAATAAGTGTATTACACATCATTCAAAAAATAAAAAAGGCTCCTCTACTTTTCCCTTTTGACATCCAAGGAAAAAAGGTACGAAAGGATGATTAAATGTAGAAAAATAGTCTACCATCGAATTTTGTAAGGTGTCAAAAAAAAAAAGAAAGAAGAACAAAAAGCTTTCAAAAATGATAGATGTAAAAAAAAAAAAATTATTGTTCCATTTAAAAAGAGTGTTGTTCCAAAAATGTAATAATTGCAACATTGTGAAAAATGGTGAAAGTGTGTCTTTCAGCTATTCAGTTTACTTCGTCCTCTTATTTGAATTATTGCAGCTTTTGGTTTAAACAAAATGTTGTCATCTCTTTTCCTTTTTTGTGTGTTTTCTTCTCTCTCTCTCTTTCTTTGTTTTGAACTTCGGTCACTCAACAGCACGTCAAAGCTGCTTTAAACAAACATTGTTCCTTTAATATTGTTATTTGCTTTTTTTTTTTTGGTCCATCCATAAACAAGGCCTCCCCATGACGAACTATTTTCATACAATAATAACAACCATAAAGCACTCAATTAGCAGATATTCTTTTTCTTTTTTATCTTTACGTATTCAAAATGGGGTGCTTTTTCATTTGTTTTCTTATTTGATTTGCTTTAAGTATAAGCAAATACAATTGAATTTCAAAGAGAAAAAAATAAGAGTCTTTTTCTTTTCGGTTTCTTACGTCGACGTCAGCTAAGAAACGGACAAAAAAAAAGTTACAAGTACTTCTTCTTTCAGGTGTGTATACATTCTGCATTCAAAGGTATGGAAACATGAAGGTGGCTCTTTTTGACTAAAATGGTTTCCATTGTTTTCTCGCTTTCCTTTACACACTGAGTAAAGAAGAAATCTTCAGTTTATGGTTTCGTTATAAGACTCTTGTATTTCTTCTTCTTTTTTTTTCAATGCGAATAAACAAAGAACTTCAAATAATTTCCATTCCCGGATTCCCTCTTTGGGGGAAAAAAAGCTTAAAAATATAATTTCTTCGTCTTGGAAAAAAAAAAAAACACCTTCCTTCTTCACAGCTTAGTGCAATTTACCACGAACAAAATGTGGGAAAGACAGAAAAGTGTAAACCATTGTAAATATATATATATATATATATATATATATATAAGACATTTTGAAGAATTCGAGTCATGTTTGGTACTTTGACTGTATTCCACCCTCAAATAAATAAAAATACATGAAAAAAGAGATAATTGTGCAACTTACACGCAGAAAGAAAAGCCTTATCACCCAGAGGATCAAAAAAGCACAGGTAAAAAAAAAAAAACCTCTTACAAAGAAAACAATAATCTCATTAGTATCATTTCAACCACAAAGGCAAACAAGGCCAAAACAATGATATCATTCCGTAAGTTCCTTAAATAAGAGCACAGACACACACAAAAAAAAAAAAATAATAATACATACAAAAAAAATTGAAGCTCAGATTTCATCTCAACAAAATATATAAAAGCCATTGCTACTTGTGCAAAGTCATCTTAAATAAGAATAAAATAAATAAGAATAAAATGTAGGTGTTTACAGTACAATAAATCCAATTCTCATTAAATATAAAAGAAAAAAAGGGGGTCTAACAGGAAAGCCATAAGAAAAGGAACTGTTTAGTAACATTATTCTTGTGTATAGGCTGGTTTCACAAAAAAACAAAAAAAAAAGGCAATACCTCTTCTCTTCTAGTTGCGTTAAAGTTTCGTTCACAGGGAAAAAAAAAAAAAAATCGAGCAACCGTTGCACATAGTTGAAAAGAAATAATAATAATAATAATAATAAAATTTGTTTGTATCAGCAAAAAAAAAGTTTAAAAATTGCAGGAAACATACGTATACCACGGAAATAATAATAATCATCATAAAAGAAATAAAATAAAGAAGCAAAACCAAATTTTTTTTTGTTTCTCAACTTGCACATGTATAAAATAGAGAAACACAAGATTTAAAAAGAGAAACATAAAAAATTCATTTAAAAGATAGTCTGTTTTTAAAGGTCTACTTTAACCATACAAATAAATTTTAAAAAATCTCAAAGGACCAAAATACATAACAAAAACGAAGAGTTACAAAAAAAAAACTCACATATGAATCATTTCTTCTAGATGAGCACGCGTTTGTTCCGTCAACTCTTTCGAAAAAAAAAAAAAAATCAGGAATCAAAACAGACAACACACTCAAACTTTTTGTACGGCAATGATAGTTATTTTTGTTATTTCTTTGTTTGCTTTCCATTAGGAGAAAAGAAAAGAGTTGCACGACTTTAAACACACAAAAATGTTGCATTGAATATTCCTTGTGTAAAGTATGGCGTAAAAATAAATTTACATGTCGTTATTTGACTTTAGAGTAACCATCACATCTGCTAGTATACGAAAAATACACATATTTTCAATGTATACGCACTATTTTTCCTTTTTCCATGCATCAAAAGAAAGTAAAAATATAGCAAGAATGTATATATAAAAATATAATCTATCAGAGCAATTAGTGATCATTGAACAAAGAGGTAAAACTTATCTCCCTTACCACACTTTTCGCTTCTCTAAGTTACTAATATAATACTCTATAAACCAAAATGTCTTTATTTTTTAACTATAAATAATCACTTTACCATTATTGCATGTCGATGTGTGGATGTGATTTCTGGAAAAAAGAGGGGGAAAAAACAAAGAGCCACAATGCAAGGAGTTTTTTTTTCTTTTTTTTTTGTACAAACACGATAAAAACATATTCACACCTTATTCCTTTTTCATTACTGCTGTTTTCTTGTATTTGTTAGTGATGTTCATTTCTTTCAGGTGATAAGTAAAAAGAAAAATTTTTTTTTCTGTGTGCGCAGTTTTAATCTCCTGCTTTTCCTACCACAAACTTTATTTGTTTCTTTACAAATAAAAAAGACGTAAATATATATATAAAAAAAACTGCATGAACAACTGAATGCATACTCAAATATATTGACAACCACCGCACGTACGCATGCACTCTCTCTCTGTGTGTATGTTATTTAGCTATAAAGAGAAGTGTATGTGTATAATTCAATATATATATATATATATATATATATATATATAATGGCACTGTGCATAGCGAATGCTGCAAGTTAAGAAACGCGAATAAGAAATTTAAAAAAATTGGAAACCTCGCGATTCTGTATATTTCAAATAGCGCCATAGATGAAAAAAAAAAGAATCCTTTGACATAAAGGCTGCAGTTATTAAAAAAGTATAAAATCTATCATACTTCAATACATACAATAAAAAAGGTAGAATGTTTTTCACACCATATATGAAGAAAGAGCTATCAAGACGAAAGAAAAAAAAGCTTCCCATAACAACAACAAAAAAAAAAGAATAGTCTTTCAAAGACAATAATAATAATAATTGTACACTAATGCAATTATCATGAATTGAAAAGAACAACCTCCAATAGAAGAGAATCAAAGACATTCCACAGCACGTAAAAAAGAATAATGAAA